>JABUQX010045235.1:0-32637 GCA_015478945.1 Trachelipus rathkii | reverse complement strand
TCGTTACCAAACATGATGCATCCACACAGGGTGACTTTTAATCAATCATGCTAAATTAATAAACAGAGATAAAAAAACAATAACGGTAAACAAATGAATTATTCAAGATAATAATAATAAACTAATAAAATAATAAAAATAATAATAATTAATAATAAATACAAATAAATAAATGAAAATAAGATAAATAAGAATTATGAAAAATAATAATAATAATAATGGTAAGAATAATAATAATAAGTAATAATAATAATAATAATAAAATAATAATAATAATAATAATAATAATCATGAATAATAAATAATAATAATGGTAAAGAATAATAATAATAATAAGTTAAATAATATAATAATAATAATAATAATATAATAATAATAATATAATAAATAATAATAATAATAATAAAACACTAAAAGTAAAATAGTAATTTACGATTGCTGTATTTATGAATTCTGTTTGTTTAAAAGAAACCTATTTGTGCTTTATAAGTGATGTGTCTAGAATCATATGGGTAAGACGTAATTGCATATGTTCACGAAAGGTATTTCGTCTGATTTGACATTCCATCCTATATCTACGTAGATTGCATCAAAAACAGAAAAACCTACTGAGTGCTCGTAATGTGTACCTCAAAATTTGAAATGTTATTGTAAGCATCGCAATGTCAAAGCTTCAAATCGCACATTGAAATTGCAGACATTAATCTTATTGATCACGATGGTATTTTCCAAGAATGTTATGAATGTAATCGTAAATTTTATAATGCAGTATGTTTTAAAAATCATCAAGATAATAAAACGTGCAAGAAAATAAAAATTTGTAAACTATGTCTGACCCAAATAAAGATGAATCGTATTGGAGTGTTTCGGCATGACTGTACAAAAGCTTATTGCAAAACATGCAGTACATCATATGAACCTAAAGAAGACGAATACCATATATGTTACATGAAAAAGAAAAATAAGAAGGATGATAAGAATAAGAAGAAAGTTAAAGGTCCTGAGGTTTTTACATGTTACTATGATATTGAGACATATCAACAAGATAAAGGCATTAATGATAAATGGCGGAGAAAAATAGAATTGCAGCCATACTTATTAGTATGTCAAATGATATGCGAAATGTGTACAGATAAGGAGGCTGAGAATGTATGTTCACATTGCGGACCTCGTACAAAAACATTTAAATTAAAAGATGAAAAATCTCCTGTAAACCAATTTGTAGATTTCCTAATGGATTTTTCGGAGAACGATAAATCAAAAGTAGTTGTAACAGACCATAATGGAGGCAAATTTGGTCATCAGTTCGTGTATGCCTCCTTACTAACTCATCCAAGTTCAAAATCTATCAGAAGCAATCCTATAAAAAGAGGTAATAAAATCATATCAATGAGTTCTAATGGAAATATAGTATTTAGAGATGTACTGCTTTTCACTCCTTGTGCCCTGAAAAGCATGCCTAAATGTATGGGTATTAATGATAAAAACTTCACCAAGGGGTTCTTCCCGTATACATTTTAAAACGAAGAAACCTTGAATTATAAGGGGCCTATTCCAAAAAAAAATTCTTTGAGACGAAAAAAATGTCTGATATAGAAAAACAAGATTTTGAAAAATACTATAATAGTTTTCAAAATAAAGAGTACAGTATTTTTGAAGAATGTGAAAAGTATTGCACTCAAGATGTCAATGTACTTAGAAAATGCTTTGAGAAGTTCAGATCGAGTTTCATAGAAGAATTTGACATCGACTTTGTTAATTGCTCAACGATTGCGTCTTTATGTTTTGCAATCTATAAAAACTTGTTTATGCCTGAAGGAAAAATTACTATTCTAGGTAGAGAGAACCCAATACCTTTCACAAATGAAGCTATGCGATGGCTTATATACCAGGAGAAGCTAAATAATATCAGTATAAGACATGTACGTAATGGAAGCGAGAAAGCATTTAAAATAAAAAATAAATGGCTTTACCCTGATGGATTCGGATATGTGAATGGTGTGAAAACGGCATTTTTGTATCATGGATGTGCGTGGCATGGTCATAAAGACTGTAATAATGGAAAAGGTACACTGCACGAAATTTAATTTGTGGGTCGCTACACTCTCACCATGAATCAAGAAAACGTGTACAGAGAAAATGGTTTTAATGTGGTGAGAGTATGGGAATGTGAATGGAAAATGCAGAAAGAAGAAACATTTCAAGATCCTGATCACATCGATAAAAACATAACTGTTAAAGAATATGTTCAACGTATAAGCAATGTTGTTGTTAACAACAGACTTATAATAGACAATTCAGAGTTTGGTGGTCGTACTGAGCCATTCGTACATTATTATCCTCCAACTGAAGGCAAAAAGATAATGTACTTGGATTACACATCGCTCTATCCTTTTGTACAGAAACGAATGAAGTACCCTTGTGGTCCTCCAGAGAAACTAATAGGTGATAAAGTACCTGATGTTGAGTCTTTTAAGAATGAATTCAATGACAAGTATTTCGGAACTGCTTATATTGAGATTCCCTGCAAACTGCAAAAATATTAAAAAGGTTCAGGAAGGTGGCTGGGTAATAGAAACGCTGAGGGGCACCATCCATCCCCCCCCCACTCCACCTCCCCGCCACCTCCCCAAATCATAAAATCCAAATCAACCAAACAAACAAAGGCAGCCCTCGAACCCCCGGAACCACTATCATATCTGGCAGACGCCTACAAATCGCTCTTATATATCTTATCGTCTTTATTCTCAACCGCGTCTACCTATGACCAGTCCGGGAAAGTAGACGTAGGAAGAATTAAATGTGTATTTAGGTTTTTATGGATTTGCAACAGGCGTACGAAGGATAATTAGGAAGGTCTATGGCTACAGGGTGTTTAGTCATTATGATTTTGGTGGTATAGCTTCTGAAATGGAATCAGAAGTTTGGTTATGACGATAGTGAAGCGTGGCGAAAATAAATAGAAGTTCGACCGAAGTGATTTGGTTTATATTAGAGCAATAGTGAGAGGTAAGGGATGTGTTATGACTCCTTGGTTATTCAAAATGTATATGGATGGGGTTTATGAAAAAAACTTCACAGATGGTGGACGACTGGCAAGGGGATGGTTGTTAGAAATGATTGGAGAATGAAAGAGCAGATGGAGGGTTCCCTACCTATTATTATGTGCTGATGATTTGGTTTTGTGTGTACCGAATCTGAAAAAGATGTTTTGAGAGGATTGGTAGAATGATTTGATAGAGGGTGTGTAAAAGAAGTGGTTTGAAAGCAAACATAGATGAGAAGTAAAGTTATGGTTGTGACTGAGCGCAGCGAGCGTCCTTCTAGAAGATGAGTGTGGATGTTAATATGTATAGATGCAGTGCGGTTTCGGTGGAGCCTTGGGGGTCGTAAAAGCGTCCGCATCTGGTAAGAAGTGTGGTCTCTACAGTTTATAACGGACTCGTCTAGTAACTCCTCTGTAAAACCGACTATATTTGACTGTCTGGCTAATGGCAGACAGAAGAGAAATACGACGCGAGAAAATGCATGTTTAGTGCTCAATAGAGTAGCGCACATTAGAATGAAAAATGAGCCAGATAGAGCTGCATGCAATCTAGTTCGAGCTCTAAGTGTCGCGTTGAATGTTTCGTGGACACATATATCGCGCGCTCAGCCCTGAGAAATTGTGTTTTGTGAGACGTGATACTACTTAACCTTATGCACGGTAGCGGTAATTCTGATCACTCGAAGAGGCATATTGATGCTTAGTCAATCAGCGCTCTAGTAGGAGTTATTTATGTTCTCTTTAGTAAATTGCCTAGGACTTAATTGAGTCTGCATATTAAGAGGTATTAGTGACTTATAAGTCTTTAACGATAATTGTGTATCCAGCAAAATATAGAAGGAAGCAGAGATCATTTTTTTTACGGGTGTGTTTTAGGGGTGGTCGGAGAGTTAAGTTTTTAATGACACTGGAAATGTGTATGCGCAGCTTAAGGTGACGAAACGAACGCAAAACTTGAATGAGCAATTCTCTTTTTAGACACAAATGCAAATAACCATAACGCGCGAGAGGTGTGGCTTGTCGTTTGTGTAAGATGAAACGTGGTTAAATGACTGAGAATATTAATGTAAGTAGCTGTTGAACGTACTTGGTATTTTGTGTTATATGTTGTGAAAAGGATAATGGAAAAATAATAGTCAGTTTGGTTATAATGGATTTGTTTTATAGTGAGGTAGATATGTCATTAGGTGTATGTGGAATCGAATTAACCGTATGTGGACTACTGGGTGTGAAAAGGAAAAGTGTGATTTTCGCAGTTCCTCCAGCTAAGCAGTGGAATGGCCTTGTAGGAGCTATTAGAATGTGAGTCTTAAGTCAGATGGCAAGAAGAAAAGTGCAATAGAATAGAATGAGTTGAATGACGTGAAGCGTTTCTCATGTACTTGGAAAGACCAATATAAACAATCCATTTATGGTTTGTGATTATATGACTCACATGGTGACCAAGGTGATTAAAAAAAACCACCCCAACTCATTGACGATAGTGTAATGCCTATAGTGAGGTATCTATCGCTCTACTTATATTATATAATAATAGTATAGTCTCCGGTTAGAAGCTCTTAGGGTGTAGATTATCTGAACTTGCGACGGATGTTTCATCTCACTAAATAATATGACGTAGTTTAATATTAATAGGTGATAAAGGCGGTTAAGGTTGATGGTTAATATCTCTTTCGACTTGCTTTACCAAATTATATTGTATAAAACTGTAGTTCTGTATTCTTTTTTCCGATATATTACGCACCTTACCCCTACCCTAAGTTACTTGTCGGAGTGAGATATGAGTAAAAGCGTAATGTATAATTATAATAGTTTGATTAGTAATATATATATATATAGTACTAATTAATATATATTATATATATATATATATAATATATAATATATATATATCATAATATATAGTAAATATTATACTTAATATTAATCTTACATATTATTAATTATTAGCTTATTATATATATTAATTATTATAATTATAATCTATATATATATAATAATATATATTACTTAATATAAATAATAATAAATTATTTTTATACATAATAATATTATGTGTTAAATAATATATTTTAATATTAGCAGTAATTAATTTAATTCCAATAAATGGGGACAATTTTGCTGTAGGATTTATTCACAATATGTAGTGTATTTAAAGTAAATAGATTTTTGCGACATATTATCTTCAGTAGTATATAGATAGTATTACTCAATATATATGTTATATATCGACTATATAATATTCGATAAAAGTTACTTTGGCCTCGCGTATAGCTTATGTCTTTTTATCTTAGAGCAAAATATATCTAGTTCAATGTAGTGACTTTTTTACTATTCACAAAGTCCTTCCGTTACAAATTATAATTTAATATCTCAAGATGGAAACAAATAGCGGTAAGGACTTCAGCTAAACTAGTACTTTTATCTGTTAATAGTGTGACTGTTTCAAAAATTGAAACCAATCTCAAAAGTTTGAGCAATCTAGAATAATATCAATTGATTTCTAGTACAGATGACTGTGTGCACACACCTTAAGGCCGTTTATAGACATAATTATAAATAAAGGTTATAATACCTCATCCTGTAATAATATTATCTAGGAATGATAATATAGTTGAACTCTATTGATTTCTTGTGAAAGAATTTTTTCTTCCATCTGCGGTCAAAAGCAGCAAGCAAGCATGATCCCCAGTTCCACAATAAGTTATTATTTTTGTATAAGATATGATTGGATAAGCTGAATTGATCTATTGAGGCTAGGCGACTCTGGATAGGTTTCTTTTGACTTAAGATATTTATAAGTTGCCATAATAAATTTGATAATATTGATTATAGGCAATTCATTCTTATAGCTATAAAAACTCATATTATAAAAACTATTTTAATGTAATTATAGTAAACCTTTTAAGTATTGATCCTCACATACCGTTTGTGATTATCTAGATCGATGAAGGCCACGGTTTTATATAACTATCCATGCTTAAATTCACTTGATAATACTAGTCATGAGAGGAGATTATCATTTATACCCTATATATTATGGCTTCAAATATAGCCAAGTTGCATAAAAATAATAAATAATATTAAACATCCATATAATTAATATTCACTGCAGCCGTAAGAATCATAACTATACAAAAAAGATAATATTATTAATGTATGTCTTTATAATATATATTAAAGTACTTGTATGATGCCACTACAGGAGTTTATAAATAGAAGCTAAATGTAAGATTCTAACGATTTCGACACTCTCGATTTTGACCAAGAATGGAACCTCAAGCCCGGATATACCCTTGGGAAGTAAAATATAAGTGACACCTGGTAATCTAATAGAATAATTCAAACATCGATCTCTTTATAATAACGTGTTTATATTAGTCTCGCGTCACGTGTAAAATATCAGTGGCAAAATGCATCCATAATGTGTATTAAATATGCATTTAAGGTTTACTTCAGATATATAACTTATAAGAGTAAGCTCAAATTGATAGACATATTTAACTTACATCAGATTGCTGAAATCGCTGTGTGAATAATTCCTTAGCGAGACTATCGAGATCTGCGATGGTATACTCGCATAAACATAAATTTTAGGATAGATAGAAAGATAATGAAAGCCACACTGACATTATGAAAATATGAACCGAATGTCCTAAGAAGTTTTCTCTTTCCTAGTGAGATTCTTGGGGAATTCTTTCAACTCAATGAAGATCGAAAGTGTTATAGATATCCTATACATAAAAAATTAGCCCAACCAATAGTATCCAACAAAACGAACTTACATACATCATAGTAATACTCTGATAGTTTATGTTCTGTATATTAATTCACACACCACTAATAAGCGTTTATTTTAACTAGCACTATATATTAGGTCTATATTGCTAGAAGGATATTAGATTAGTAGTTTGGGCAAAACGCTCTTGGGGACCCTCTCTTTTATTGTAAGAAAGAATCCATAGGTGTATTGGCATGGAAAACTCAGTTGATAACGTTAGTCGCAGTAAAGTGGATAGAATTTGCTGGCGTACTTGAGTACTCTCCGTGAAGAGACCCTCACTTTAGGCCGAAAATGAAAGAGGACATACAAATTAGACGGTAGGGAATGTAGGCAACTTGGTATAGTGGAGTGATCTATACCTTAATAGGAAAGGCGATTTCTCACTACTCACCGAGAACCATACGCAGTGACAGAGATCTCTTATTAAACTTTACCATGCAAATTATAGATAATACTCTGAGTCGACGCATAACACTTCTTAACCATAGAATTTAAGTCTTATACGTAAGGCCCTTCAGGACAAATAACCAAGATTCAGACATTTTGAAGTATAGAGAGAAAAGAGTATCAACACTTATTATATTATTTAGTATACATTAGTGGGAACGACGAGAGATACTAGATTTAACCTTGACTGGTAAGAGAGAAAACATATCATACATGCCCAATGATGTGCTGAGTAAATTGTTTGTGAAGTAGGCAATTTTTTGTGCAGGAGGTATGTAGGCTTCTATTTCTGTTAAGAAAGAGGAGTGTGAGATATACTACCATGGTAGTGTGAGTCCTCAACAATTAGGATAGAGAGGAAAGTGAGATTAATGTATATGGTGTGGATGACTCTGGTTTTTGAGGACAATTAACTAATATTGTAATTGATCTGTGTTTAGACCAAATTCGGCTGCATGGGTTTTGTAGTTAATTTATATATATAAATAAAGTGTGATTGATTGTTAAGCTACCTCGGAGACCCCTTCTCGTGAGACAATTAGGGCATAACCTTTAGTCAACTAGAGTTTATAGTGACTGACGCGCGTCGCGTAAAAAATGAAACATACTTAGCGTATATTTTATGCTTCATTGGTATGTTGGATATTGGGTAGTATAGTATATTAATCTATAATTGACCCTCCTATTTAGGAATAAATTAACAGGCCATTATATATGTGGATTTGATGGTGTTATAGGTTGATGTTAATCTTAACATTTATCCATAGTATATATAATGACAATTTGTTTAATTGATAATAATGTGTATTTAGATTTTATCTGTAAGACATGTCTCGATTAGCGGCTCATGTAGCTCTACTGGTTCTTATTATTTCCACTTATCTATCGGAGTATATATATATAGGTAATATCTACGAACTTGATATAAATAGTGACTTTTTACATGATATATTGGTACTCAAATGATTATCTGATGGATATATATTATATAAAAGCTCATAATAGAATGTTTTAGAGTTTTTAAGCTGTCGAAAAAATATATCCATGACTGGCTTTTATTTATGTTTACATTTGCTGTTAAACATCCATTGTGAATATAGCAGTCTTTCACTTACTATAGTCTATATATGTAAACCTGTTCATTATGGCATATAATCTCTGTACTCAACAACTTAGCTACTCTCGAATATTATTAGTAAAGATATGCCAGCTCTGAACCTACCATGGGAAGTTAATATAAGATAACATAAATATATATATGTATAAAATGAATTTTCATCTGACATAGCAAAAATGGACTCGCAAAGTCATTCTCAGGATTAATGGGAGAAACTGAGGGCATACTTGTTATCGCGAACAATTCGTCTAATACTCGACATATGTGTCTAACATATGTCTAATGAGAGAATAATTATTTTCAGAGTTATGTAGACGCAACTCTCGTTAAAGCCTCTACATGATGGCGCTAGGCCTACAATAGATCTAAGATACACTTATTAAGGACTGTGTGTATTACTAAATTCTTAGCATTCTTTTCTCTCATAGTCTGTAACAGTCTTCGAAAAGCATAATGTTTATCATAAGTTTTATTACTATTGTTTGTCATTGTATTAGTTATACTTCTACGCAAGACACTTTTCCAGTGTATGTATAGGTTTCATGGGACTGACTCTACACTATCTCAAAACAATAAAGTGTAATTGTAACATAAACGTGACTTCGTTATCATACATACAATTGCAAAGTTATCTTCACGTGTAAATGTTTTTTGATATTATTCCATTGAATGTAGTTGTTATCTGTCTAGCTATTCTCAAACATAAAAGCATTACAAATCAAGATTTACGGAAAAGTTGTCAAACTCGTTAAACTATTCTAGACATTTCATCTGATTAATGAAGAAAGTTATATGTTCACTCTATGTGTAGAAATCTATTTTAATAATTTAGAAATATATGATTATAGGGCAATCTGACAATTTTCTTAGATTATATCTTGTCATGATTTTCAAACCAGTTATGAGAGCATGTTCCAAGTTGCTAATTAGATCTTATTAATATTTTATTTTATAAATATATATATATATATTATTATTATTTATATATATATATATACTATTATATTTTATATATATATTATATATATATATATATATATATATATAAATATATATATATATAATCTATATATATATATATATATATTATTATATTATATATATATATAATATATATATATATATTAGGCCAAAAGAACAAACCCCTATTTTAATTTAAGGGATGTTCCTTTTGTATATATTATATATATATATATATATATATATTATATATATAATATATACTATATACTGTATATATATACCTATATAGGTATATATATAACTATAAGTAAAATATATATTATAATTATCATACTATAGTATTATTAACTATAATATATATATATATATATATATATATATATATACCTATATATTATTTATTATACAACTTCAACTTGTTTAGTATAAGTTATTATACTCCGGAAATATCGCAGGTAAGAATTTATATTTGCAATATTAACATAAACCAACATTTCAAAATTTAAACATTTTTTTCACAGTTGGTTTTATATACGATGTATGAGTCATCATTTTTATAAAATTCTTTTGTACTTTATTTCATGTATTTTAAAAGTATGTAGAAAGAGGCGTGTATAATATGAGCTAAATGACTTTTCTATGTGCCAGTAGTAATTACTAATATATAAAATGAACAAAATGACCTTTCTATGTGCCAGTAGTATTTTTCTAGTATATAAAATAATAAAATATATATGTTTTTATGTTCCTTTTTCTCTTTTTCATCAAGCTTCTCATGATTCAAAATTCAGTATTTTGAAGTCCTCACATTTGTATTTATTCTTCCATTATACTCAATTAATTTATTAAAGATGATATTTAAATTGACTTTTATTTACCCCTTTTGCAGAAGATTTGTGCTGAAAATTAAACGTTTATAATTTTTTTCAGATTTTGCTTATGTTTGACAAAACTAATTGATATTAAGGGTAAGATTTTGGGATAAGAAAATATAATTCCATTTGCACAGGAAAGAAATATCATTATTTGTTTTTTGAAGAACACACACACCATAAATAACAACAAAACATTAGAATGAAATTCCAAAAGATCAAGGAAAATAGTTTGTTTGATAGATAAAGGGCTCAGAACGGCTAACCTTCGGAACCAGTTAACATTCGCTTTCTTCCAGCACTGAAGAAAGGTGTTAGTATCAAGGCAAAGGGTAGAGTTGAATGAAAGCTGGCATGAACTTTAAACACAAAATAATGCAACCAGTCCGCTTATCTTTTTAACATTCATAGACATTAATATTCATTGGTCACAATCATGAAATCTCTGTTATAAGCGTGCGGCACGGACACGAGAAAATAGACTTAATAGGAAAAACGAAAGAAAGCTGGCTTAAAAACGTAGGTAAGACCTTTCTTTTTAGCGGAAGCCCCAGCTTCAGAACTCATTCTAAGGTTAGCTTTGAAGCTATGCAAACCCTCCCTTCCTTCCCCTTAGTTTCATCTATTAAAACGGCAAATGAAATGTTTTGTACAGAAGAGAAATCGTTATAATTGAGACCAGCAGGATTGTAGTAAGAGTTATCAATAGAAGTAAAAATGATGCATTCATATTAAGAACTAACGGTTAAGCATGTGTCAAGTGTATTCCAGAATTGATTGGGAAGTAAATAAGTTAGAAACCTTCCAATCCCTTTTACAACTGCCGAATAATTGCTTCGCGCCTCTTATGCTATATATCTATTATTATGGGTTACAACGCTTTTAAATATTTTTATCAATGTAAAAATCATTAATTTAATCTTTGAGCGCATTTCAATAAACTCAAATAGTATTTATAATAAAACTAAATCTACCAACCAAATTACAAAAATATCTGTTATAGAATGACAGAAATACCTCGTATGACTTCCCAATATTTCTTTATGTGCACCGGCGTTGATGATATTTATATAATAGATAGAAGTTATTATCACTTGAGGTGTATTTTATATGATATTAATAATCATATTAATAGAATATATAGTATCGCTCATTAATCTACAAAGTTGCCTTTGTGAAAGGTATTTATGCAATTATATAGTTCTCAATCACACCCAATTCATAGTATATATATATACTACTATCACATAATAAATTATATTTATACATGTAGATGATGATATAAATGTATAATATATATATATAATATAATATTATACATATATATATATAACTATAATATATTATATATATTACTCATATCCATATATATAATAAGAGATATTTAAAATATATATTATATATAATATAATATATATAATATTGAAATATAATATATAATATGTATCAATTTATTATTATAAATTTTGTAAAGTAAAATACCTGTGACCTTTAGTTTTTTTGTTTATTTTTGTGATTTTTTTGTTTTTTTTTTCTGGAAAAAAATTTTTCCATCCGTACATCTTCTATGTATACAAGGGGTAAACACAAATGAAAAACAAAACATCTCATGCTCGTCTCAGAAAAATGTTTATAAGTTAAGTAAAGTTTTTCTCTTTCTAAAAAATGGAGAAAATTTCTTGCTCAACTGTCGAGCTTTATAGTGGTGCACGCTCTTTTCTGAGAACTCAGATTGCAGGTTGGCCTAGAGTAGTAGTCTTATGCTCAACTTTAAATAATCTTGCTCTGTTATCAAATAATAACTCTCTAAAAAATCTATAAAAACTTATAAAACTTTTTCTGAGATAAAGCTAAATGATTTCGAACACCTCTAGAATATAGAATTTTCTTATTTTTTCGGTTCGGCGAATGAGATACTATCATTACAGACACATACAGTTTCGAATCTGTATACCAAAGAGTGGAACAATAGTAAGTGTTTACACGGCCAGCATAGAGTATTATCTTATAAACATAAAATACTATATATATTATATAATATATAATATATAGATATATACCTATATATACTTATTTATCTTTTATTCAAGTTTTCAATAATATATATATATAATATATAGTATTTATATAATATTATTGTTAATATTATAATATATATTATATATATAGTTATATATATAGAGATATATATACCGTTTATACTATATATATTATAGTGATCAACTATTATAATTAATATATATAATATATAATATTATATTATATACTATATATATATATTATTAAATGCCCCTCGGTAATACACATAAAATTATCATGGTAATTTATTGTAGTTATTTTAGATTTATACGAATGTCTAAACCCCACTACTCAGTTCTCTATCTCATCATTTTAATCTATAATTAGATTGATATTATACAGATTAATGTCCTTAACATAAAAAATAATGGTTGGTACATTTTGGTAACGTTTTTTTTTAAAAAAAAAAAAAAAAATATTTACAAATTTCATTTTGCCAATGAAAAAATTATAACATCAAAAAAAGTTAGCCCCCCAAGTGGAAAAAAAAAAAAAAATTAGTAATAAATTTTTTTTATTTTAATAATATTTCTTTTTAAAATCTTGATAAGCTGGGATAGTCTCCCCTGGTACGTCCTCATTCTGTCTTTCTTTTAATACTCCCCATTCTGCTGATAAAATCTGTTAAATCTGAGCACACACTTTCTGTTTTATGAAGATCAGTTATCCGCTTTTATTTATTAATAAAAAAAATTTTTTTTATACTATTTTTTATATTGAAAATATAAAAAAACAAATATCATTTAAATAACAAAGATTTTTTTTTTTTTTTTTTTCATGTCTATGGTTCCTGCGTCTTCTTGATTCAGTTAATTTGCGCTGTATGCCTGTTTGTAATTTTCTCTCAAGAAGGCATTTTTGTTTATTTTTTTGCACAATAATGTCTTTAATAGTTGTTTCTTCAAATATACCCAGTAATTTAACATTAAACAAGTCAGTTTAAAATAACTCCACAATTAAACGCAAATTTTTATTAAAAAACTTTGAGAGGCATTTTTGTAACCTACTACTTATTTTCTAAAGACGTCAGCTGACTTTTATATTTTTTTTTTTATTTTTAATTTAATATTTTTTTTTAGAGTAAGCTATAAAGTTGGATTATATCAATTTTTTTTTTTTTCTTTTTTTTATTTTTTTATTTTTAAAAACAAAACGTATGGGGAAAATTTTCATCAAGAAAAATGAGAGGCTGTAACTTTTTGTTTTTTTTTTTTTTTTTCCTTTTTTTAATATTCCCTCATTATTATTTTTTAGAGTAGGCTTCTTGGTGATTTTAAACAAACAATTGGTGAATTCTGTGGGTTCTGCTCTCTATTATTACTTAATTGTGGACTAATAATAGGCTAGAATGAAATTATTCTTGATTTTTTTAAGTTGCCTGATTAAAATTATATTTACGTTTTATACATATATTTTTCCTGTAATTGAAATAAAAAAAAAGAAGCTGTTTTCAGATGCCGATTTTTTATTTTAATAAAAATCACAAATAACTAAAAATATATATAATAATGAATAAAAGAAAAAAACAGAGTAAAAACACCTATGAAGACAGTATTCATATTAATATACTAAGAGAAAAATAAGTTAACAGCCTCTCAAAGTTTGGAAATAATCTCTTGCACACCCCTTTAAATTTTCCTCGCCCCATAGGCTTTTCCCTTTCATAGCGTTAAACTTGAACCATGAACAAAAATGGTCTATCGCAAGCAGTTATGAAATAAGGCAACTTTTAATATAGGTCACGAAAAATTGACACAAATATAGTCCCTAATACATTAGGGACTGTAGCCCTAAAAAACAATTAAATATAAAAGGCTCAACCATGTGGTGTGGTTAGAGAAACTCGCATCTCGTGTGTAATAGAACAAATGCTTTAATAAACAAACAAAAATTTTATCCTCTAAAATATATATATACTAATAATATAATATCGATATATGATATAACTCAATCACTATATAGCCTCGAGACATACGAAGCGTGCTCATATGTAGTTACTCAACCTATATATATATTAGTATACTAAGTAATAAGTATATAATGTAATATACATATATTATATCATGGTAAACAACTCACATTATTACCACTATATATATATAATATGGTATATATTTATATATTATATATATAATGAATAATTATATCTTCACAGTAAGAAAGCCTCTATAAATAGAAGATTTTTATGTTATAATACATTATAATCACAAGCATACTTAGTGATTTGAACATAAATAGAAAGAAGATATATAAACGTGTGAGATTTTGATAGATAAAAGGAACAGATATATTGTTTAGAAAAGCGTGAACAGAAAAGAAGAAAGGGTTAGGTTTTTAAAGATATTATACGGCAATGTATAAAGAAAGACCCCATATATGGCATCTGCTTTCTTATAAAATATAAAATTCCGCGGTGAGTGCTTTTAGTTAATTTGAAGTGTCTTAATGCTCAAGTTGTTTATCGTAATCATCATTATTGCAGATATTTGTATTCTGGTGGTTCTACTTGATCCCTTGCCAGTTCTTGCCTGATTTTTGTCTTTTGGCCTTCTTTTAACAATTCTTTCTCTGCTGTCAGTTTGATTTTTCTTACTTTTGGACTGTGCAACTCAGAGGGCTGTTATCTTTTCCTTTATAAGTGCCCTCCGGTTTCTTCTTTAATCCCCAATCTGTGTTAATCTTAATAATATAGCGGGCACAAGCTGTAGGTAAGAACCCTGCAAAATATACGTCAAAATATTAGTACATAGTATGGAGGTGTGGCCCAGAAGGTAAATAGCCTAGATAGAGATTGGGGATTTAACGTACTCTCAAGGTTAAAAGGGCTACCGTAAATCCTTCTACACCGTTAGGTCCCTAAGTGTGGACGTGTGTACTTGTCTATCTATCTCTGGTCTTCACTCACTCCTCCTGAGATATAGTGTTCATAAGTTCTAGGACTCTCTACCCATAAGATTATCCTATAATTAGTATTGAGTTGTTTTTCGTATAAGTTAAAAAGATAAGTAAATATCTGTGTATACTTTTAGACGAACTCTTTATCATTCGGATATTTATACCTAGATAGCTACTGAATCTGAATACAACAAACCAAGTTACTTCTGCTGTGAATATAAATTAACTGAAATCATTCTTTTTTTATAGTATATCAAAAACCTATTGGGAAAAATCCCAAAAAAGACTGTGTAGGAACGAGAACTGTAACAAACGTTTATTTATTTTGCTCCCCCTAAAGAGACTTGCATCATTTTTATTTTTTTTTTTTTATTCTTGCATCTTTCCTATCGTCCTTTTCATTGTTTTGTATTCTTGTTTTCACGTGTTTGATTTTTTCTATTAACAAAAATATTGTTTAGAGGCCCCATTATTTCGTCATGTTCTTTGTTTCCCCAACGCTTTAATCTTGCTTCCCCTTAAAAGTATATTGTTCCCCTTAATATATATACTAACTATGGTTAGGATAAACATTATTAGCAATTTGATTTAGAACGTAAAGTTAATGAGTAACTTTAAAAAATGAAGTAGAAAATTGTATATATACTACTCTTATAACGTATCACTATACTAACATATGTTTATGTAATATATGTAGTATATAGATATATTACGTAAACTTTGATATTTGATGTTTGATTTTCATTTTTGAATGTGATGTGTCATTTATCTCTTAGTCGATATAAAATAAAGAAAATTGACATTTTCAAGATTTCTCCAATAGTGCCCAATATACCATCCTAGGCATTTTTATTAAATAAATTATGAGGAAACCACTGAAAGTAATGCAATTGATCTATAACATTACATTTTTGTAAGCAAAACATTAACGGCAATACTGTTATCTCCAGACTTTTATTGTTTTCGTCCCCCTTTTTCTCTGCCACAATAATATATTTAATACAGTTTTTCCTTATCTAAATATCCTTATATTAGTATGTGAATATTATCAGTCATATACAAAATAAACTAATATATAAAAACTTCAACATAGATCCAACCCTTTCAGACATATACAAATTAATATATTAAATATATATTATATATATATATATATCTATATATAGCGTAAATATTCATAAATAAAGTCCGGTGCCCCCTCGAGGTAGAAAACGATGGCTTCTCCGAATAAACCTCGAGGATTGGTACTAAAAAAAGACAAAGAACTAAAAAACGCATAAAGTATATAAAGTTACAAGGAATATTAAGAAAGACTCTAGATAGAAATCTTCTCGTTAGACTAGACTGATAGAGACTCGCATCATGTTAAGGAGAAGATAAAACCATATAACAAATATATTAAAGATTGCAAATAATCAATACTAGATCCTGAACTTAATTGAGGTAAATTTTCACCCTCTATCTTAGTTATATAGGTTTCAGCGTAAATACTGAAAATTCATGAAATACATATCAATTTACAGAACTGCAATTCAATATATTTAATACAGTCAGTCGCAACCCTAGGATCCTCCTAAAGAGTAAATAGTGCTTTTAGAGGTGTATCTTATTTTAATCTCATATTACTTATTTGTGTATAATAATACCACAGGTTAAACATTGTGTAAGATATATGTAGTATACGATGTTTTTTTATTACATGGAACCTTTATTTTTAGTGTCTCTTGTCTCATATACACCATAGAGTCTATCTTTTTAATAATTAAAATTTTTTTTTTAAAATTAGAGTCTTACCTAAAAATATCCTATGTTTACACTCACCTTGTGTGATATACCTTCCTGTTGCATTTCGGCCGCGGAGACCACCATATGAATAGCGTTTGTATAATATGCTTCCTCGCACCCCTTTTTTCTCCCCCCCCCCTCTCCCCGCTCAACATATTAAAAAATTATTAAATAAAGTATATAACATATTTATATAATATATATTCTCTCTCTAGTCCATAAAGGCCTGTGCGAGAAGAACTGAAAACATACCTAAGACAAACCAATTTCTTTTTATAAGAACGCGCCTCTTTAAAAAAAAAAAAAAAAAAAACGGTCATAGTTGTGCAGAAAATATTAACTTGGAAGAGGTGGAAAAAAAATAAAAAATACTTTTTAATTTAATTAGACGCTTTGCTTCTTTCTATAAAAAAAACAACTGTTTCATCATGTAATTAAAAATTACGGGTGGATGAATAAATTGAATCGGATAATTCGAACAATTTAAAAACAAAGAAAAAGAATTAAGACACGGCAGGCGGGGAACCAATAGGCACGCAGGTCATGCACAAAGGAGTAAGATGGAATAGAAATGTTTATGAGAAAAATAGAGAAAAAAATACAGCTGAGCAATCTAAAATATGATAATAGTTCCGTCTGCGAGATAAATATTACACTATACCCGGTTGGTTTAACAATTAAAAAAACCTGAACAGGGCACAGATTTAAATATATCCTGTCAGTGCCACTCTCGTGGTAACACTCTCCACTAGTGTTCTCAATCTCGACAAACGAAGTGCTTGTGCGACGGGATAAGACGTTAAGGAACAAAAGGCCTTCTAACACTTCTTCTACTTTCTTTTGCTCCTCGCCACCTCGCTATTACACGGTCTACTCGTATGTGCCATCTGTGGCTTAGCTCCAGGTGGCGGTCGCGCTAAGACTTTTATGCGGGGCCCTGGGCCGGTGGTCAATTGGCATGACTAGGCTTATTTTGGAGTGGGACACTTGGACGACGTGTTTTTTTCGTTTGAAAAACACCTCAATACACCACACGTAGTGAAATATATAAGCTATGGGGTGGCCTACCCTTAGGGTGAGCACTGCGCCCATTAACGTTGGGCACAATTGGAATGAATTATAAGTGGTAAAATCAGAATCTGCCAGTTCGGAGTGCCATACTTTTTTTTTGTTGGGAGATTTTCTTACTAAAAAAAATATTATAAAGATGATATTGTTAAAAATAATAAAGTGACAAACTAGAGAGACAAAAGAACAAAAACATATTTGGGAGGCTATTCCTCTTACGGGGTCTCAAGCCTACTTTGCTCTTTACCTTTGTGCGTAAAGCATTGTTATTTTTATTATTCATTTTTTAATTTGATAACTAAAAAAAAATTGAAAAAAATAAATTTTAGCTATCTAAAATTTTTTCCAGAAAGTTTTGGCTTACATATTTTTCTCGGATGATATTGTATAAAAGGAAGTTAACATCCTAACAACAAATTCTAATCGTAATGTTTTATTTATTATTTTTTGTATTTTTTTAAATTTTTTTTTTTTTTTTTTTTTTTTGTGTTTTTTTTTTTTTTTTTTTTCTGTGGTGAGTATTGTTTCTTTGTTCTGTTGTAATTTACTAGTCCTATTTAGAATTTCTTTTTTTGAGTGTTTGTTTTTTTTTGTTCCCTTTTTTTTTTTTTGTGTGGTTTTTGATAAGTCACTTTTTTTTTTTTATTCTTTTTTTTTTTTTTTTTTTGGTTTTTCTGTTTTTTTTTTTTTTTTTTTTTTTTTTTTTTTTTTTTTTTTTTTTTTTTTTTTTTTTTTTTTTTTTTTTTTTTTTTTTTTTTTTTTTTTTTTTTTTTTTTTTTTTTTTGTTTTTTTTTTTTTTTTTTTTTTTTTTTTTTTTTTTTTTTTTTTTTTTTTTTTCTTTTTTTTTTTTTTTTTCTTTTTTTTTTTATTTTTTTTTTTTTTTTCTTTTTTTTTTTTTTTTTTTTTTTTTTTTTTAATGTTTTTTGTTTTTTTTTTTTTTTTTTGTCCTTTTTTTTTTTTTTTTTTTTTCTTTTTTTTTTTTTTTTTAATAAAGTAACCAGAATAAGGGCCTCCTTCTCATAATCTAAATAGGAAAATTTGTTCCTTAAAAAAACCTATATTTTTTTATAATATGATTTTTACATGAGTTTGAATGACGTTGTAATAAGTCATCGTATATGTTCTTCAGTTGACAAATTTCGTTATTATCAGTGGTAGTGAGGTAGTGTTCTCTCCTCGATATTCCTAATAATTACCTTGATTTTTTTTTAATTTATTTTTTTTTTTTCATTAAGAAAACATATAATATTTATTTGTCATATATTTTTTTTTAAAACAATTAAATTCAAAAGAATTCTAAATCCTTTCTTAATAGAGACATCACATATTCTGTGTTTCCTTCCTTTTTTATATATATATATATATATATACATATCTAATTAGATATATATATAATATATATATTATAATTATATATATATATATATATATATAATATATATATATTATATATTATATATATAATATATATATATATTTATATTATATATATAATATATAATATATATATGATATATAATATATATATTATATATATATATTATATATATTATATATATATATATATAATATATTATTGGGCGCATACATGAACTCCTTTCTGTGGACAAAAATTAATTTTGGCGGCAATGATATGAAAAAAGGGGTTGGCCACTCCCCTATATAAAGGTATTAAATCTGCACAGTAACAAACTTGGTTTAAACCCTCTGGGGGACATTGTTAAATGGGAATACTATATATATATAGTATATATATATATATATATATATATATATATATATATATATATATATATATTATAATATATATATATATTATTATATATTATATATATATTGCGCATGCTCAAGATCATGCGATAAATGGGGCGTTAAATCTGTAAGCCTCTGCATCCGAGCAAGGCCCTTATATATTAAATAAAGGCGTGGGGGGGCTTCAGAAGAAGATTGGCCCAGGATCCGCCCTGGCCCTAGCAGAGCCGCCACTGCTCTTACTACTTTCTAATAATGATGTTTAAAAAAATAAAAAAAAAAATCATATCGAAAACTACAAAAGCTAAAATTTTAGTTCAAGATACCTCTTGATTTAAAAATTGTTTTTCAAAAAGCGGCGTTTTTTATTTTTTGTTTTTTTTTTTTTTTTTTTTTTTGTTTTGTTTTTTTTTTTTTTGTTTTTTTTTTTTTTTTTTTTTGCTTTTAAATAAAAAAAAAAACTATTTTTCGTTTGACAGGAGAAAAAAAAATCGACGTTGTCCGCCAGAATAATGAGCAGCAAGAAACTTTTTTTTCATCCAGATGAATTTTTAATTGAAAATAAAATGAAGATAAAGGGTTAACTGCCTGAACAAGGTTTTTTTCAAATGGCTGAGAGTTAGAGAACGCTGGCTTCTCTTCTTCCTCTCTCTCCCTCTGGAATAAGAAAATCTGCCGAGCATTGTCGCGCACCATATTTTCTACAATAAATGAAAAGTGAGGCCCAGGCTTCAAAGCATCAAAAGGATCGCGTGACAATATTAATTTTTGCTGGCAATGCAGCTCTGGCCCACCTCTTAATTATATAAAAAGCGCCTGCTTCCCTTCATAAGTCAGCAAACTGTACCGCCCCAACCTAGCTTTTTTTTTAAGTGAATAGGTTAAAAAAAACAAAAATACTATTGGGACCAGTCTTTCTTGGCAGTCGCAATAAAAAGGCTTTGGGGTCACAAGCTGATTTATATTTAAAAAGAACCTGAGTGTGTCATAAGTGGTTTTTTGGTTTTTCAAGAAGTCAAAGAAAGTTTACCCTTGAAAAATTAAAAAAAAGGAATGCCATTTAAAAAAGGGTGGTTAAAATATAACTTGACATGATGCGGGAATCATTTTTCTCCAGTAAGGGCCGCTTTAAAAAAAAAAAAAAAAAAAAAAAACTGGCCAATGAGATGTCGAAGAGTTTGTAGTTTTGATACTTTTGCTATATCTTTATCAAATTTTTTTTTTCAGGCTTTTTAGATCAAAGATTCAATCGATCTTGATTTCCATCTAGATTGTCTCAAGATTTCAACTTTCTGATTCAATTAATTTTGCTTTTCTGGGTAAATTTTCTTGATGGGATTTCTTTAAAATTATGAAATTTAGGATTCTTAAATGGAAATTCTTTTTTTAAAAAATTAATAGGGTGCAGTTATTTTTTGATTTTAATTATAAGATCTTAAGGTCTCAGGACCTATGATCTAAAATTAAAAAAGAAAAGAAATAACTACTAACCAGACAGCTTCAAACAACCTTCCGGCTTTTAAACAGCTTGCTGAAGCAGCAAAAAAAAATTTTTTTGAGTGAAAATGAAAGCTCTATATAGATTTATGAAAATCTTGACGAAGAGAAAATTTTGCAAACATTGTTGCCAATATTGCTTCATCACGTTTTGAGTGTGTGAGTGACTTGCGGATTTGAAAAAAGATTCCCCACAAAAGAAGAAAATTTGAAGAAATAAATCGTAGAGGAATAAAAGATCCCTAAAACAGAGAAAATCAAAACAAACAAACGAATGGAGTGGTGTTTAGCTGAAATTTGTGTCTAAAAAATCTTTTGTGTATTTTCTTTTTTTTTTTTTGTTTTTTTCTTTCTATTTACAGAGTCTTCACGCTGATTGAGACTGTGAAGATTGAGAATTATGAAAAAAAATGTTGTTAGTAAATGAAAGCACATTAGAAAGAATAATTAAAAGGCAACTTGTGTATTAGATCGTATGATGACAAATAACAATTTCAGATTAAATTTTTCTTTAAAAAATGTCCCTCATTCTTTTCAATGGAATGCAGCCTCGAAATGAAAAAGGAGAATTGAAAAAAAAATGTTTTAACCAATAAATTGAAGAAATAATTTTTTTTTGGTGAGCTAAAAAAAATTTTGTGCCTTTTTTTGCGATTAACGGCTGTATTTCTTCTCCATCCCTCAAAAAAAAACAGCCTATGATGCACAATGTAAACAGATTTCGGTGTAACGCCCTTCTCAATGCCTCTCTACATCTCTCAAAGCCCTCCCTCTCAACCTTACTCGCAGATTTACAGCACTTTTGTAAAGACAAAAATATTTCTTAGTTGAAGACAATCATATATAGCCATTTTTCAAACCTTGTAGGTATAAAAAAAATAATTTTTAGTATATTAGCAATATACACTTGAGAAACTATCTTTCAGTTTAAATATTAAAAATAAAAAATACAATCAGTTATCTCCCAATTTTATAAAGGTTTTATTTTATATTGTTTATATATTTTTTTTTTTTTTTTTTTTTTTTTTTTTTCATTTAAAACAAGAAATTAAAACTGAATACAATCTTCCCTTTTTTTGTTTCAAGTTATTTAGATGTGTACAGTACTGTAATAAAAAATATCCCTACTAATTTAAAGAGTCCAATTTAAAAATATGTTTATATATATATTACTATTACTTATTATTAACAAAAAAATATGTAACAAAATATTTTTTAAAGATAATTTTTTTTTTTAAAATTTCGTAGGGGTAAAATAAAAAAATTGATTAAATTAAAATACTGCTGCTATTTTTTATTTTATGTTCACCCTTTTATACACAAAGGTAAAATTTTAAAAATCAAATGGAATTTTTTTTTTCAAAGGGGAGGTTAAAAGTTTTATATGCCGATGTCGCCTTAAAAATGCGCCAAGTTATTACAAAACCTTTTGTTCTAAAAATCTAAAACTAAACTAAGAAAAACTAATATAATTTATATATTATATATTATATATATATATAATATATATATAATATATTATATTAATATTTATAATATATATCTAATTTTATATATATATATATATTAATATATATATATATATACATTATATAAAATAAAAAGTATGAATAAAACATTAGAAATGGCCCTCTAAAAAAATGCCACAAATTGGCAATGCCAGCTTAAATTGCCGCAGTGCATTTTTGGCCCAATTTTCTTTAAGTGCCCGGGCATTTATAACCACCCCCAACCCCATACTATATATATATATATATATATATTATAATAATATATATATATATATATCTATCATATATATATATATATTATCATATATTATATATTATATATATATATATATATATAATATATATATATCGAATATATATATTCATCATAGTCACAGTTCAAATCAACAACAAACAAAAAATAAATGATTCCGAATAATTTTTCCCCATTCCTAAACCCCCACCTCACTATGAGATTCTTAAAAAACATCCAACAGACAATACTTCACAAAACTCCTCTCCTCTTCAACCAACACAAAATTCAAATCATACTTTTTTTCACTTCAATACCACTCTACTTACACCATACATCAACTCTAGTATAACTTATGAATACTTCTTTGTGTTTAAAATAAAAGTATTACTACAAAACTCTCTCTCTCTCTCCTCTCACCAAAAATCAAATCCACCTTTCCCCTACAATACATTCTCATTTCCATCCTCTCCCCCCCCCTCCTGACACTCAAAACCCACTTGTTTATTGGGATGCCAATCCCTTTAATCTTTAAATTGATCACCTATCCAACCATTTTTTAGGGGTTTATCCCGCAACAGCAATCATTCTGAAGCTTCCTACTTGCAACCACATCCCAAATATTCATTCATTCAGATTTATCACTCCCCCAGATATAAAACAATCTTTCAACACTATCAACAAATCTCTTCAACATTAAAACTAAACAAATATACATCCTTGCATCAAGAGAGAGCATAAAAAAACCTTGACATTTGTCAAAAGCTTAAAAATTTTAAAAAAAAGCGATGTTAGATTTTCTAGTAACTCTAACTCAACACACCCAAGTCACCATAGCTTTGTAAAAAACCACAAGTCACGCGGTCATCAAATTGCGAACTCGCTTTCTCACTCCCTCCACCCCCCCCTCACCCCTCCTCTCATTCCTTTTCTTCCACACCCAGCACACACAACATTTCAATTGGCAACTCAAATAGTATTTCCTACACCACGAGCTGTTATCATTTTTCAATCTTGCTCCCACCACAGTTTTTAAAACAAAACTTTTATCTTTAAAACATAACTCTCTTTTGTTTTCAGTTCATTGGTAACGGGATACACAAAAATTTGCTCCTTCCGCTATATAAATAAAATACATTTTTTTAATCACCTCTGCAGTGACCTCCTCCAACCTCAACATCTTTATTACCCCAGACACACAATTTCCATGTACCCCATAAACAATCTGAGAGCTAACCATTTTTCTTCGCTGAAAGATAGAAAAGCACCATTTAACAGTGAATCCAACAACCTTTCGAGGCAATGCATTAGCAATTCCTGGCAAAAAAAAAGATAAGTGGTAGTGGGCATACCCAAAACCCAACGTAAACCACCTGATCCCTTTTGTCGCCTTCTTTTGAATGCAAGACATAATGATGGGCAATTGTTTCTGCAGTTCTTCGTTCCTTCCTTTCTTCTTCACGCACTGTCTCCTCCCTCTACACCATGAAATGGATATATGGAATAAGGTAAATGTCGCGTGATAAAAGATGTTGTCCTAAAAGAAGGGGTGTGTTTGTTAAGATATGTGTAAATAAATGAAGATGATGGTAAAAAGTGTGGTGTTGTAAAAAAGATGTTGTTCCCTGGAGGAATGAGTGTGTATATGAACATCACAAAGAGAATTATTTTTATTATTATAAATTAATTATTATTATTATGTACAATTATTATATTATTAATATCATTTATATTATTATTCAATAATTATTATATTCATTATTATTATTATATGTTGCTGAGCTACGAAGGTATTTTTTTTATGCATACAAAGTTATCTTCGATGCACCTTCATTTTAATTTAAAAAAAATTATTAAAAAAAGTTACACCCCACCAGTTTAAGTTAGGCCATTGATATTTAAATGTAGTATTTGAAAACTTTTATGATAATTTCATGCAAGAGAGAGTGAAAGTTTAAGAGAATTCTATTCTGTTAATCGCACACCGTTTTATGTGCTCAGGTCCAAATCATTCCTTAAGCATGTAAATTTTGAGTAAAAGTGTAATTGGTCAAACTCAAATAATGTTATTATCAATTTTAACATATTTTTAACAATATTTTAAATTAATTTTGTTCGTTTATAAATGTAAATAGCTTTTCGTCTTGGAGATAAGTCAGGAAAAATGTATTTAGTCTTTATAGGGAGGTGTTTATATATCCATATGAGATAGTATAAACACAAAAAAAAAAACAAAAAGACAAAGAGAAAGAAAAAAAATGGAAACCAAATAAAGAATAAAAGGAAGGAACCTTTTTGTGGGTTGTCTCTGAAGAACAATTTAAAAGACCGTTGAAAACTTCAAAGGTGGCAATTGCTCAGATTTTTATTATGCTATCAAATAATAATATGATAAGAGATTAAATGAATAAAAAAAGAAAGCTTTAAAAAGTAATTAGAAAGTTCTTTAACTAAAACAGAAGAAAACAATTGTTAATAATAAATATAAAAATAAGTTTATTTATCATATTGGGCTGCTTATATTATATTGATCTCTATTGGACTAATTATATTATTATTATTAATTATTATATTTTAATATTAATTGACTTATATTCATGTATAATATATTAATTATATTGATATATTATATTAAAATTATTAAATTTTGTGTATAAAGAGATTCACAAAAGAAGGAAGCATTGATTTGAGTTTCTTTAATCTTAAGCATGCCTTGCTGATTTTGGAAGCACTAAACAATATTCACGAAGAAGCACCCAAATGACAGCTGCCTTCTTCTGTCCATGAAACCAATACTTCACCACAAGAAGCACAACAGCTGTTCAATGCATGCAAGACCCTATGTACTATAACTTTAATTGAGAGAACTTCTATTGACAAGTCAGTGAAGGACTCTTAGAAGTTTATGTCATATCCATTGAGAAGAAAAATCACCCAATGAAGTTTTTCTAGAAACTGGACGTAAAATTACTAATTTGGTATTGAGGTTTGTATAAAGCTGTTAATTTTTATATAATTATTTTTTTGGTCCATTTTCTAGTATGTTTTATCAGAGGTCAGCAACAGAAACGGAATATCCACTTGCCTTTGAGATAAAGAGTCTCCAGCCCAGATTATTAAAACTAATTAGTTTCTTCTCTCTCTCTCTATATTCTCCTCTCATCTCTCTCTCTCTCCTCCTTCTCTTCTCAATCTCTCTGTATCTCTTCTCTCGTTCTTTCTTGTTGCACTCTATCCGATCATACCTCTCTCGTCTCTCTCTCCATCATTCACTCAACTACACTCACTCACTCCACTCCACTCCTCACTCACATACATATGAAATAATTTCACTATCAACTCACATACATATGTATTTTTTACCAACTCACCTGGCTATTTCTTCCTCGTTCTCTCTCTCCTATCATAAGCTATCATACTCACAACGCTCTCTCCCTTCTTTTTTCTTTTGATTGTTATTCACATAAAACTACGTTGAGACTTCACCCCTTCCTCAACCCCCCCCCCCCCACACCACCCCCCCCCTCACCACCTCTCCCCCACAACCCCTCCCCAAGCTCCCCTCCCTCACTCACCCTCCCTTCACCACCCCTCCACCTCAACCCCCCTCTACCCTCGCTACTCCACCTACCCCCAACCACCTCCCACCCCCCCGCCCCCCCTCTCCTCACCCCACCTCACCTCACCCCCCACACACAAACCCCCTTCTCAACGCGACCCCTCCTCCCACACTCCCTCACTGGTCCACTCTTGCAACCCACCACCCTCCACCTCAACCCTCAACCCCCACAACTCCCGCCTACACTCCCCCCCAACCCCCACTATCCCTTCACCCCCCCCCCCCTCCCGCACCGCGCCATATCCTCACTCTTCTCCCTCCCACTTACATGACCACCTGCCTCGCCAAAACTACATCCCACCCCCACCCTCACCAACCCCTCCATAGATACACACACCCCCTCTCTTCAACTCACCCCCCGCCCCCCTCCACCCCCCCCTCATCCCGCCCTCACCCCCCTCCTCCCTCAGCACCCACCTCCCTACCCAAATCAGTAAATCATACAACCCTCACAACTCCCCCTCCCCCTCACCCCCTCCCCCTCCCATCAACCACCCCCCCTCTGTGCCTCACCCCCTCTCCACCATCAAACCCCCCCTTCCCTCACAACCCCACCTCACTCCCCCACACCCAACCCCCTCACCACCCTCCCTCACCCCGCCCCCCCCCCATCACCCCGCGCCCTCCCTCACTCACGCCCGCTACACCCCATCCCCCCACCCCCTCCCCCCCCCTCCCTTCCCCATCCCAACCCCAACCCTCACCTCAACCAGACTATCACCCACACTCACCCACTGCACTCCCCAACCCCCAATCAACCCCCCCGACACGCCAACCCCCCTCACCCCACCGCCCCAACTCCACTCACCTCCTGTTTCACTTTCACCCACTCCTCATCCCTCACCTCACACACTCCCTTTACATCCATACTCCCCACACGTACCCTCTCACCCCCTCACTCCTCCTTTCACCCCTTCACCCCCTACCTCACCCTCGACCCCACCAACACCCCCCCCCTCCCCCACCTCCCCCCCCCCCCGCCGCGACTCACCCCTTCCCCCACACTCACCCCCTCTTTCAAGCACCCCCCCTCCACCCCCCCCACATCCTCACCACCACTTCACCCGTCAACTCCCCCTCACTCACTCCGCCACCCCCCTCCACTCCTCCCCACCCCCCCCCAAACCGACCCCCTACCCCCACCCACTACCACACACCCCTCCTCCCCACCCCCCTCACAGCCGCTAAGGCACGACGCCCCGACGCCGACCCGTACTCCATCAACCGTCCACACCCCCCCCCGAATCATCACCACCCCTCATCCACACACCATCATTCCACTCACCACCCACCCCCCTCACCGTCTCCCCATCCCCCCTCACTCACTCACTCTCCTCTCCATTCACCCCCCCCCCACACCTCCATCCCCTCTCCTCACACTCACCTCCCCCTTCCTCCTGCACCCTCCCCACCCTGAACCCCTCTTCTTCACTCACCCCCTCCCCCCCCCTCACCCCCCCCCCCCTCACCTCCCACGAGAGGTCTCTACAACAGCCACCCCCCCAACCCCCCCCCTCCTCCTCTCCCACCCACCCCCCCCTCCACTCCCCACACCCCCTTCCCCCTCCTACCTCCCAGCTACACCACCCCCTCGTTCAACTCTCTCACCCCCCGCACCTGGCCGCAACATCCCCACGGCAACCATCCCCCCTTAGTAAAGACTCTGAAACGCACCTCACCCTACTACCGTAGTGCAACACCTCCACGCGTCCGCCAGGGGGAGCTAGACTCACTGAACTCACGGCGCCGGACCTTCGAAGCGACCCCTCGCGTTTACTCTTTTTTTCCTCACCCGCTCCTGCGATGGCGGACCCCCAACCGCTCCCACCGACTGTGGCTGGTTCGATGAGATGCGTGGTCCTCCAGACGCCACAGCTAGCTCGCTTAAGCTAACTCTCTCCAGTAAGCGACATACCTTAGAGTTGCCAGGACTGCGACTCCCTCCCTTAGAGGCTCCCAATAGGCTCCTAGGCCCCCCTTCCACCCCCTGCGTCACCCTCCACACCGCACCCCGCCTACTCCCTCACCCCTCACCACGAACCCTCGTCAAAGCCCTCACTCCCCCCGTCACACCTTCCCTCCACCCCACCCCCCCCCCCTCACTCCAGCTCCACCCCCCCCTCACTCGATACCCCCGCCCCCTCAACCGCTCCACACACCCCCCCCCCCCTCCCCTCTGCCCTCTGCACCCCTCTACCCACCCCACCCCCCCTCCACTTGCTTGCCCCCACCCCCCTCACCCTCTCCCCCCTCACACACACACCATCCCTCTCACACACACCCCCCTCACCCTCTCACACAACTACCCCCCCCTCCCCCCTCTCCCTACACCCCCTACACTCCTCAACCCCTCCCCACACCCCCACACCTCCTCCCTATTCCCCCTCACCCCTCTTCACTCCCGTCAACCCCCTCACCCCTCCCCCCCAGCTCACCCCCCCCCCCCCCGACACCATTCACCCTCACCGACCTCTCCCCTTCACACCTCACCACCCTCTCTTTCACCCTCCCCCTCACAGAATCACACCCCCCCCCACCACTCACCCTCCAACCCTCGCCCCACTATCCCCCCCTCCTCTACCCACCTTGCCCCTCACGTGACCCCTGCCTTCACCCTCCACCCCCCAAACCACCGCCTCTCACTCCCCCTTGGCACCTCTCACTTCCACCCACCACCCCCCTCCACCTCCTCACAACCCCCCCCCCCCCCCTACCCAGCCCCCACTTCCACCTCCCCCCCCCCCGCCCACCAACTCTTCTCCCCTCCCCCACCTTCACACCTCCGTACTGCCACCTCCCCACCCCTCCACACCCTCACCCCCCCACCCCCCTCCTCCACCCCACACCCCCCCCACCCCCCCCCTCACCACCCCCTCCCCCCTCACACCTCCCCCCCCCTCACTTCACAGCCTCTTAAAATTCTCCCGCCCCCTCACCCCCCCCTCCCCCCTCCCCCTCCCTCAAAACCACCCACCCCTCACCCCACCCTCTTCCTCCCCCCCCCACCCACTTCCACCCTACCCCCACCCCTCTCACCACCTCCTCACACCCACCCCTCACCCAAACTCTCCCCCCTCCCTCCGCTTCACCCTCTCACCCCCCTCCCCCTCCCCACAACCTAAACCCCTGCACGCCCTCACCACCCCTTCCTACTCCCCGCACCCCCCCTTTCACCCACCCCCCCCTCCCTACTCCCCCACCATCACCCCTCTCACCTCCACCTCACCCCCTCGACTAACCCCTCTCTCACCACAACCTCCTCACACCCTACCCCTCCCCCCTCCCCCCTTCTTTTCACCCTCCACTCCTCTCCCCTACCCACCCCTCCCCACTCACCGCCCACCCTCCTCACCCTCACACTCACCCCCACTCACGCCACTTCACCCACTCCCCCACCACCACTCCCCTACACGACCCTCACCACCCCCCCAACTCCACACTCACCCCCCTCCGCCTACTCCGCACCCGGCCACGCTTCCCACCCACTGCCTTATCACTCCCCTCCTCACTCTTCACCTTCCTTCACACCGAACCACACACTCCTCCACTCTCCCCACCCCCCCTCCCACCCTCCCCATCACCCCACTACACCACGCCCCCCCCCCCCCACACTCTATTACTCATTCCCCGCGCCCTACAATCACCCACCCCCCCCCCGCCCCCCCCTCTCCACACTCCAACAGTATCCACTTCCCTCCTCACCCCCTCCCCTCCCTCCCCCCTTCCCACCCCCCGTCTCCCCCCCAACTCTCTTAAATCAAACTAGTCATACAGCACTACCCCCCCCCCTCATCACCTCACTCCCCGTCACTCCCTCTTCAACCCATCCAACCCCCCTCCTCCACTTCACATTTCTCACCCCTCCACCCCCCCCCCCTCTACCCACCCCGCTCAACCTCTCTCACCTTCCCAACCCAACCTCACCACCCGTCCCAACCTCCTCCACCCCCCCACCCCCCCCCCCCCACACCCCTCCACCCTACACCCTCCACTCCTCAACACTCACCCTCCCTCAAAACTCACACCTCATCCCTCCCACACACCCCTCCACCCTGACTCACCCTCACCCTCACGTCACCCCCCCCCTACCTCCCCCCCCCCCACAAACTCTCACCCCCACCTCCTCCCCTCCTAACCCTCACGCTCCCCACCCCTCACAACCCCCGCCTTACCTCTTCAAACCCCCCCCCCCACCTCCACCCCCCCCTTCCAACCCCCCTCCCCCTACTTCTCTCACCTCACCCTCCCACCCTCCCCACACATCACCCCTCCCGCGCACTCACCCCGTTCCCCCCACCTCTCACCACCTCCCTTCCCAACAACCTCCCCCCTCCCACCCACCACTCCACGCCCACCTCACCCCAACCCCAACGTCACTCCCCCATTCCTCACCCCCCTCAAAACCCCCCACGAACACCCCTCACCCACCCTCACCCCCGTCCCTCACCCAAACCCCTCCCCCACGTCCTCCTACCCGCCCCACCCCTACCTCACACCCTCCACCCTCACCCAACCTCCCTGGTCCTCTCCCCACTCACCCCCCCCACCCGCTCAACCCCTTAACCCCCCGCCCATCCCCCCACCTGATCCCCTCCTCCCCTTCACCCACCTTCTTCACCCTCACCCCCCTCACCCTCCCCCCCTCACTCGCTCACCCACGCCACCCACCTCCACCCCCTCACCCCACTCCTCCCTTCCCACCCCAACCCCACCCCTTCACCCCTCAACTACCCCCACCCTACACTCCCCCTCAACTCCTCACCCACTACCGCTTCTTCACTCCCCTTCCCACCCCTTCTCCACTCACTCACACTCCTCTCCGACCCACTCTCCCCTCTCCCTCACGCAACCCTCACACTCATCTCCTCCCCCTCCCCTCTCCACCCAACCCCTCCCACCCCGTCACCCCCCTCACCCCCCTCACGCCCCCCCCCCTCCACCCCCTCCATCCTTCCTTTCACTTCCCTCTTTTCAGCTTGATATCATCCCCACCCCCACCCAACCCCCACTTCACGTACCAGCGTAGCTCACCATCTTCACCCTCGCCACCCTATGCGCCTCAAGCCCTGCCCCTCACCCCCCTCTCTCACACCCCCCCACCCACCGCCCCCTCACCGTACACTCACCTTCTACCACCTACCCCCACTTCCTCCCCACCCCCCCACCTCTCTCCCCCTCCCACCGGCCCTCACGTCACCCCCACTTCCACCACCCCACCACCGAACTCCCCCACCCCCCCAACCCCTCCCCCTCCCTTCCTCACTCATCACCCCAATACCACACCCCCACCCCCCCTTCCCTCTCCACCACCCCCCTCACTCACCCCCCTCCTCAACCCTCGCCCGCTCATCACTCAACCCACCCCTCACCCAACACCCCCCCGAACCCCCCACCCTCCACCCCCCTCCCACACCCCTTCCTCCCCAACTCACTACTCACACCCCCCTCTCCCCTCACCCCACCCTCCCCCTCCTTCACCACCTCACTCAACCCCCCCCACCTCCCCTCACCCTCCCACCACCCCTCCATTCCCTCCACCTGCCTCCCCCACCCACCTCCCCTCTTCCGCCCACTCACCCTCACCCCCCACTCCCCTCACTCCACACCTCCTCACCCCATACCTCTCACCCCCTCCACCCCACCTCACACCTACCCTACCTCAACCCCCTCCCTACTCCTTCACCCCCCCCACCCCTCTCACACTCACACCCACCACATCGAAACCTCGATCAGGGCGCCTCCCCCTCAACCCCTCACTCCCCCACCTACCTCCCCTCAACACCCTCACTCAACCGACTCCACACGCATCCACCGTTCCATCACCACACCTCCTCGCTCACCCTTCCCCACCTCAGCACTCACCCTCACACCCTCCTCGCCCTCAACCCACTCCTCACCCCCCCTCACCCTCCTTGTCCACCTCCCCCACCCCCTCACCCCCCCCCTCCCTCACCACACCCCCCTCCCCCT
>JABUQX010045234.1:7500-45101 GCA_015478945.1 Trachelipus rathkii | reverse complement strand
TTGCCTTTTTATAGTATATATATATCTATACTATAATATATATTGGCCAGTCTCCAGATTAGGTCCCCTGTATCTAAAAAAAAAACACTTATGTCTACATAAAAACTAATACGATTTTTGAATTCAGGCGTACATTGTAATGCAGGAACCAAAAAAAAAAATTTAATAATTATTAATTTTATAAAAAACGCCCCAAAAAAATGATATAACGCACGTTCCAAGACTTAATAAAACATATACCCATAAAAAAAATAAACGTTTTTTTTATATCTTTATATCTTTATATATACTAAAAATAATGGCAAAATTAAAAAATTAAAATTGCATATAGGTATTGTTAGGGAAAAAGCCATTAATTGGTGGGGTGTTGCGTGTTGTGGTGTGTGTGTGTGTGTCGTGTGTGTTGTGTGTGTGGGTTGTTGTCGGGGGGTGAGGGGGAGGGGGTGCGCTGCATTGTTCGCATTAAATGTTTGAAAAGAAAATATTGGGGGACTAATGACTGGGGACGCGAAAATTTGTTGGAACGAGAGAATTATCGTACCATGAAAACCTATTTATTATTATTATTACTTTTTTTTATCGCACTTTATTTTTTATTCTTTCTCATTTTCTCCATTACAAGTGCGCTATTTCAAAATGTATTTCCAAAGGGTTTTTTTACCCAACGGTTAAGGGGTTTTTAATCCAAATAGTTTTTTTTTTTTACAGAGATACAGGGGACAGCTAATCTGGAGGCGACCTGTAATATATATATATACTATATATATAATATATATATATAGCTAATATAATATATATTATATATATAATATTATATATATATATATATTATATATTATATATATATATATATATATTATATATATATATAAATAATTATATATTATAATATATATATCAAACTGGCGTTCCGCAATTAAGTCCGCAATTACGAATACCAAAAAAATTGCGGAATTGCGATTGGGATAATTTGAAAAATGTTGTGAATTGCATTAAGCGGAATGCCTATATACATTCCGCAATTAGAGGGACTACTTGAGAAAAATTTGTGGAGTTCAGTGAAATGGCAAAATTTATAGTCCACAAATTTTTACACATTGGCCATCTTTGTACGTCTGACAGCATTACCGAATTTTTTTTTTTTTTTTTTTTTTTTTTAATGTTCTTTTTTTTTTTTTTTTTTTTTTAAGGAATCATGTTTTAAAACAGTTCTTTCTATTTCTGCATGTAAAATTTATCCAATATTAATTCAAATTATATTGAGTGTTACTATTAAATATCGACCGATTCTCAATATGGATAATATTTAGTTCTCGATTGTCCTATAAAGTTATAATCAATATTGACCATTTATTCGTAGCATCACTTTTTCTTAATAGCATACGTATATTTATTTCCAACATTGCATTTTATTCAGGTTTTGTGCCCTGACATTTGCTCTGATTTTTATATTTTATCACTGAAGGCGGGTAACATTGAGAATAAATTCCAGTTTTTTTTTTTTATATAAATTGTCTGAGAATGTGCGTATATATAGTGTAAATAATACAATGCATAAACACGTTAAAATAAGCAATGGTAATTACTATTTAGTAATTACAATACTTAAACGTGAGAATAAAAATTGTGGTGGTAAAAATTGCCATTAGCATGTGTCTTGGTAGCTTAATTCATTATAAATATCAAATTCTTTTTTTTTTGTACCATTTTCTTATTTTTAATATTTTATAGATATTATTATAATATTTTTTAATATTACCATATTTGTACCATAAATTTATGAAACGTGTCACCACAAAATATCAGTAAATTGTATTGTACAGTCAACATATAGATGATGAATAAAATAATATAACATGGTGTCTGGATCGAAAGTCCTAAAACAAATATATATATATATACTATATATATAATATATATTATATATATATATAGATATATATATATAGATATAATTATATATATGATATATATATATATATATATAATATATATATAATATATATAATAAATAATAATATATTATATATATATATATATAAATATATTATATATATTATATATATATTATATAATATATTATATATACATCAATAGTATTATATATATATATATATTATATATATATATTAATATATTAATATATAATTTTTCTCAAATGATTTTGAAATTTCCCCCAACGAGGAAGAAACTACTAGGGAAGTAATTATCCGTTATCCGCCGATTAACAATGGATTCCGCGTGATACCGGGTATAGTCAAAAAACTTGGTCCGGATAGGCCGGATAACCGGATAGTTTCCGGAATATCCCGGCCCTCACCTATATAATTATATAGATATATAATATAATTATATATTAGATATATACATATATATAGATATAGATATAGTATATATACTATATATAGAATATATATATAGATATGAATATACACAAAATTTATTTTATTTTAAATATAAAATTATTCCAAAATACTATTTTTATACCAATGTTCCGTGCCGTAAATACTACTTTTAAACCAATTGAACCATTTGAAACATTAGGAATTGGGAATTGTTGTAATTGATATTGATCGGTATATTATTATTTTTGGAATATATATTTAATATATAATAATATAATATATATAATATATATATATATATATATATATATATTATATATATATATATATATATATATATATATATATATATATATATATATATATATAGTACTATATATATATATATATAATATATATATATATATATATATATAATATATTATATATATATATATATATAATATATATTATATATATATACCTATATATATATGATATATATATAAGTAGTAGAGCGTCATTTTGGACGTGTTTGGTCATTGATCCACAGCGCTTTACTTCCCTGACTTTTTGAGCCCAATTGTTTTTACCTGCCTTTGACCTTTGTGACCTTTACCTTTTTGGGCTTGACCTTTTTAGCCCAGATTTTTTACCTGACCTTGACCTTTTTGGCCTTTACCTTCTTTGCCGGGCCATTTTACTTTTTTTCGACCACCTTTGAGTCTTCCATGGGTCATTTATTGCCCACGTATTTTGAGAACCCGGATTTTTTGAGACCCCGGATTTTTTGAGAACCGGATTTTTTGAGAACCCGTATTTTTTTGAGAACCCCAAGTTTTTTTGAGAACCCAAATTTTTTTTTGAGAAACCCAAATTTTTTTTGAGAACCAAAATTTTTTGAGAACCAATTTTTGATAGACCTAATTTTTGGCAACCCCCATTTTTTCGGGCAACCCTGATTTTAGGCAACCTTCGAAGAAGGTTGCGCCAAACGGTTGCGTAAGGCAACCGTTGTACGTATTGCCCCCCCTATTTTACTGCCCCCTAATTATTTTCGACATGGTCGATTTGCCACGGCTAATTTCTTTGATCTTCTATTATGGCTTAGCCCTATTTTTTTGATGTCTTAACCTTTTTGTCTTTCCCTATGGCTCCAAAGCTTGACAGAACCATGCGGTCAGTTTGACCCACGTTAATTTTTGCCTTCATTGGGGTCACTTTTCCCACGGTAATTTATTGTTCCTTCTCTTAGGGCTAGCCCTTTTCTTGATGTCTTAACCTTGTTTGACCATTGATATTTCGGCCTTGACCTGGCCATATACCATTCATTTTTGGCCTACGCTAATTTTTTACCCACTTGTGGCCCACCCGTCACATATTTCGTTACCTAACTTGTACGCATGTATGGACCTACCTTAACTTGAACACCTACACACACACACACACACACAACACACACAACACCACTACAACTTTTTATACAAATTCCACTATGACCACTGTGACATGTTACCCATAGACCACTTACATTTTACCTTATACCACACGTGCGCGTGCGCACACACCCTTGACAGACACTCGACCATAGGTCAATTTTTGCCCACGGTTAATTTTTTGCCTTCCTTTAGGGACTTTAGCCCTTTTTGTGATGTCTAAACTTGTTGACCATGATCATTTGGACTATTGACCTTGCCATATTACCATGCGGTCAATTTTGGACCCAAGCCTAACTTGTATGGCTTTGACTGTTCCAATCACCGTTAAGAAGTAATCTAGTGATGTTCTATTAGTGTTCTATGAGTATTAGATGAGTTCCAGGTGAGTGCCAGGTGAGTGCCAATGAGTGCCAATGAGTGCCAAGTGAGTGCCACATAGTGCCAAGTGAGTGCCACATAGTGCCAACTGAGAGCCACTTTTTTCAAGTCTTTTCTAGCCTCCCCTGAGCCCGAATAGCCCTAATATGGGTGTCTACCCTAGGTTTAAGGTATGAGGATTCGATTGGTGTAAATTACAAGTAGCTAGGATGCTTCCTACTATGGATTAGTCTTTTCTAACACTTATACACACTAGACACTTATAAGCGCTTACACTCTCCATAGACAATTACATTAAACCATATACACTTTACACTCCACACCCACACGCAGATGCACTTACACTTACACTCACACACTCATATTTTGAAGCCTCAACTTTGATGCCTTAACAGTTTTGATGCCCCAGCATAAATGGCCTCCAGCATTGCATGCCCCAACTTTGTTGCCCCAGCATAAATGCCTCAGCCTTGATGCTCAACTTTGAAGGTTCGTCTTTGATGACGTTATCTTTGATGCCGTCATCCTTGAGACCATCTATATGATGATTCATCTTTGATGAAATCACTTGTAAATTGCTCTCCCCTACATAAAAAATCGGAGAAATATCAATGATGAAAATATGTTATAAGGTGATAACCAGGACGCAGCATGATCTCACCGCGTGAAGTCCCACGAACCCGCACCCCCGCAGGTGCGTCCCGCCGAGCGAATGAAAAATGATATATACTATAAAGTCATTCATTTCTTATTTCATGCTTTAAGCATTTTTATGTGGATAGATGTAGATGAACGTTCTAGGGGAGGGGGTTGCGGACCTATTATTTACCACATATATTTGGTAACATTTACTTAATACTCTCAAGTAGAATACACTCTAAGTTGTAAATCGGTAAAAATGTATGTAAAGAAACTCGTGAAACCAGAGTGCGTTGATTATATAAACATTTTATTTTACACAACTTGTACGAAAATCTTTTTATCATAACCTTACCTACCTAAGCAGTAAATCAGTAATCAATTAGAGTGTTTTGGAACTCCTAGCAGTTAATCTGCTTTTGGTTTTTACTGCTTACTGCTTTTAACTATGTTTTACTGCTTTAACTCATGTTTTTACTGCTTTACAACTTATATGTTTTACTGCTTTAACTCACATATTTATTAGCATTACATACCTTAAAGCTAGTAAATCAGTAAATCAATAGAGGTTTACCTAACCAAGGGGGGGGGAGATTAGTATGCTTTGTTTTATACTGCTTTACTCTTTAACTCAATGTTTATACTGCTTTAACTCAGTTTTACTGCTTCTTACTTTATATGATATAATAAATCCTAACCATATATGTATTAACGTTAATAACTTAAAGCAGAAATCAGTAAATCAATAGAGTGTTACCTAACACCAGGGGGATTAGTATGCTTTTGTTTTACTGCTTACTGCTTTAACTCATGTTTTTACTGCTTTAACTATGTTTTACTGTTTTAACTCACTGCTTACTGCTTTTAACTCTCTGCTTTTCCTTTAACTCTCTGCTTTACTGCTTTAACTCCTTCTGCTTTACTTTTTTAACTCACATGTTTTACTGCTTTAAGCCTCTAATATATTTATTAACATTGTTTTATTTTGTTTTAATACTTTTATTTATTTTATTATTATTTTATTTATTTTTATTATTATTTTTATTATTTATTTTATTTTATTTTTATTATTATACTTAGTGTTTATTACTTTCAGACCTATTGGTTATTATATTATACAACATAACACCACGCACACAAACACACACACACACACACACAACGGCAGCACGAATTACAACTTTATACACAATTCACTATGACACTTATACACACATTCACTATGACACTTACATTTACCCATAGACACTTTCACTTACACTTATTACCACATTCGTCACACACACACACACACACACTTGCCAACTATATCACACATGCACTTTATATACTGTATACACACCATTCACCTATACACCAATACTATAATTATTATATCAATAACGACACTTTACACTCACACACAGAATTTAATTACATCTCTTACACACAGTATTCTATCTTTACACTTCACACACTCACAAGATATTATAATACTTACAACAACACACAGATTTACTTACACTTCACACAATTTACTTACACTCAACACACCAGATTTTATACACACAAGATGTTACTACTACTCCGCACACGAAGATTTACACAACACACACACACACACACAACACACAACACACACACACACACACACGAACACTTACACACACACATATACAGTAAATTATTAAAAACATTTTTATGTTTTAATTAAACATCGTACATTTATATTACTCATCAAATATTAAACTAAAAGTAATTATTATTCAGAATAATATTTATTTACTTTAGTTATCGTTAAGTATTGAATAAAGATTTATTATTAACTGTTAATACTTTTTGTATATAAATTTTATAACTATCAAGTTTTAAATAACTTTTACTAAAATCTTTATGAATTTTAATTAAAAAACAGTATATTTTACATACCTTAAAGCAATAAATCAGTAAATCAGTAAGGTCAGCCCCTAGCACCCCTCTACACCAAGTTATGCCACGTTTTGTTCTATTGACTTACTGCTTTACATCATCTTTAGCCCATGTTAATAAGTATTAAAAATAACCCAATAAGTTCTCTCTGCTAATACATAACATGTTTTATTAAAGTCATTCTAAGTTTTATTTTAAAAATAACAATTATTCAACTTACATTTATATTATTCACCGACTGTTAACTAAAATATTTCAAAGTTTAAATAATTTGAATTTTCTTTATATTTATTATTTATTATTATTATTATTATATTATTATATTATTATTATCTATGTACATTGACAAACCATCACGAGAAACACAACAACCCGCACACGCCTTACAGATACGAAACTGACCTCTCTCTGTAAAATGTGTTATATGATTAATCCATTTTATGTTAACCGGGCGATTTTAAGCCTGAATTCCAGGTCAATAACAAATGATATTTTCAAACTGACCTTTTACTGTAAAATGTGGTAATAATTGCCATATAACTACAGTTTAGGACAAATTTAGACTCCTAAATTTAAGGATAAAGCTTTTTTGTAGATCGGGCGTATTTAATACCTTAATACAAAGGTCAAAAAGGTAAATTCCCGTATAGACATAGAGAATCAATTTATTATTATTTGTAATATAATTATATTTCAAACTTAAAATATGCATGATGGGTAAGATCCTTTAAGCAGGTAAAAGGAAATGTTTTTCCTTACTGTGATTGGTCGCAAGTTATCCTTATCTCTATATGACCACGTATGTGATTGGTCGAGAATTATTTTATCGTATTGAATAATTAACTTGTCTTTAAACTTAGTATTTATTCAGGTTGTGTGTAATTAATATATCTTTTAGACGCCAAACTCAGTTTTAAAATTACATAGTATTTACTTGTTAAGCGTAGCACAAATTAATCTGTTTGTATAAAAATGTTTTATTTACTAATAGATGTAAATCATATATTATTATAATAAAACTATACACTATGAGGAATAATTATTAATTTACACTAGAATAGATAAATTAATTAAATTCACTAGTTCATAATCTAACCACCAGGGCTCAGCATGGCCCCACCCGCAAAGGCACCAACCCCGCACCCGCTGGGCCATCCCGCTTTGCGTCCCCGCCCGCCGGCGTACACCGTCCCGCCGCGTGCGCCGCAGGACGCTAACTATGTCAGCGTCCACTCCCGCACCGCAGTTGCGGCCACGCTAGGCGCAAATATTTCCTCCGCGGCAATGAAAAATAAATATATATATATATATATAATTATATATATTATATACTAATATAATATTATATATATATATATATATTATATATATCATTTGTGTGTGTGTGTTGTGAGTGTAAGTGTACTAATGTGTGAACGTAAGTTCTATGTGTATAGAGCTAGGGAATAAGAGGATATATGTATTGTGTATAAGTGTAAGTGTTGTAATTGTCTAAGTAAGTGTAACTGCTTTTATAAGATGAATACATCAAATATTGTGGATATCAAAGATGAAGCCAATCATAAGATGAACCACTAAAGCTGATTACCAAACCTAAGTTATTAAAAGTTGAGGGCATACAGATCTGAGGCATTCAAAAAGTGAGGTTATCAAATTGAAGCATTCAAAAGCTGAGGCATCTCAAATTGAGCCATCAAAAAACTTAAACAAGCATCAAAGTTGATGTAGCAATCAAAAGCTGGGTATTCAAAAGTTGAGGAATCTCAAAATATCGAAAATGTGGTTGCGAGCGTAGTTTAATGTCATACTATTGTGTGTGTGCTCGCTCTACAGTGTGTGTGTGTTGTAGATGTCATGATTGAGTGCGCTGCATAGGTTCTAAAATATATATAACAATAACGGGCATGAATAGAAATAACACTAATTATAATATCATAAAAATAATAATGTCTTTTAATAAATTATATAGTGTTACATTGTGTAAGATTGAGTGGCGTGTGTGTAGTGTTGTGTGTTTTATGTGTGGGCATGTATGTGTAACTTTCTAAATAATAATAACACATAGGGATCGAAGTTACAAATAACACAAGTATAATAAAATAAAAATAAAATGTTTTAATAAATATATACGTTATATGTGTAAGTGAGTGTGCGCGCGCTTGGTGTGTGTATGTTGTCGTGTGTGTGTGTGGTATGCGTGTTCTAAATAATATTTCGCACGCGGGAATATTGCGCCTGAGGGCGCCACGACGGACGGGTCAGAAAACAGAAATTAATTGCGCCTGCGGTACAGCACTCGGCATGAGGCGGAACCGGAAAATATTGACGCCTACGGTCAGCGCACGCGAGACTGAGCGAGGACGGCGCGGGCGAGACCCGCGAGCAGGGGACGACGGACTCAGGCGGGGACGCGAGCGGGGACGCACCAGTCGGGAGTGCTGGTTGGACTGTCCTTTGCGAATGGTGGGGCTCATACTGAAGCCCTGTAGTTAGCTTAGAAACTAGTGAATTAAATTATTAGCTATTCTAGAGTGAAATTAAATAATTAATTCCTCAATGTAAGTAATTTAATTTTAAATATGAATTATACACTAGATAAAATAATAAAAACACTTTTAATTATACCAAATCAGATAAATTGTGCACCGCTTAGTAACAGCGTAAAAATGACAATTGATCATTTAAAATGGAGTACTTTGAGTTCTAAAAAACGATAATATAAAACAAAAGGTTTTAGATGATGTTTTAAAGAACAATTAAATTGCCAAAAGACGATATAAAAATAATTTCTCGAACATAATCACAAATACGAGGTTCATATTAGAGATAAGGATTACCCCAACCAATCAGTAAGGAAAACATTTCTTTTTACCTGCTTTAAAGGATCTTACGATCCAGCATGTTTCAGTTATAAAATATATTTATATAAAAATAAATTAAATAACAATGATTTCTGTCCTATACGGGAATTACCTTATTGACCATATAAATTTAGATTTAAAGCAGTAGCCATAATAACGTCTAATTAAAAAGGCATCCTAAACTAATATTAGCTCTAATTTAGGACCTAACGTAAGTTATTGCACTAATTTTACAAGAAAGAATGGTCATGTTTGAAATAATAATTTTGACCTAAGTGATTTAGGCGTAAATCCTTTCCGAGTTACAAAAAAGTGATTTATCCAATTAATAAAACTAATTTTACAGAGATGAGAGGTCAAGTTTAACGTAATATTACTGTAAGGAAATTTTCGGGTTTGTTGTGTTTTTTCTCGTGAATGGATGTCATAGTGTACATAGATTAATAAAATATAATAAAAATAATTAATTAAAATAATAATAATAAAAAGAAAATCCAATTATTTAAAAATTTGAAATATTTTGAACAATCGATGTGAAATAAAATTATAAATAGTATAGTACAAATTTTAATTTATTAAATAAAAATACTTAATATAATGACTTTAATAAAATAAAGTTATGATTAGCTAGAGAAAGAACTTTTTATTTGTTAATATTTATTATTACTAATTACATGGCTAAAGATGATTAAAGCAAGTAAGATCAATAAACAAAAAACGTGCAATAGCTTCGGAGTTTGAGGTGGTGTAGGGGCCTGATAGCTTACAGTCTTTACTGTTGAATTGGTTTTAAGGTACGTAAAAATATATGTTTTTAATAAAATTATATAATTCATAAAATTTTAATAAAAGTTTTATATTAAAAAAAAAATAAAAGACAATTATAGTTAATAAAATTTATAAACAAATAAATTTAAGTAACAGTTAATAATAAATTCTATATTCAAAGATAATGATTTATTTTATAGAAGTTATAAGAAACTTTGAAATAATTATATTATATTTGAATGAAGAATTATAAAATATTTTGTTTAATTAAAAAACAAAAATGTTTTAATAAATTTATACGTATATATGTGTTTAAGTGAGTGTGTGTGTGTGTGATGTGAGTGTAAATTGTATGTGTGTGTGTAAAATCTGGTGCGAGTGTAATAAAAATCTGTGTGTGTAAAAATCTGTGTGTGAGGAAGTAAATCTGTGTGTAGTGTAGTAATCTGTATTTTGTGTGTAAAGTTATAATCATGTGAGTGTGAGTGTATAATAAAAATTCTGTTGTGAATAGTAAGTTAAATCTGTGTGTGAGTGTAAGTTGTCTATGAAAATGAAATGTCATAGTGAATGTGATAGATATAAGTATCATAGTATGTCATGTAGTGAGTTAAGTGCAAGTGTGTGATGTGTGTTGTGTGACCGCATGTGTCATAAGGTAATTAATGTTCTAATGGGATTAAAATGTTAAGTATTCATAGTGAATGTGTGTATAATTTTCAAGTGAATGTGTGTATAGAGTAAAGTTGTGATGATTTTGTGATAGTGAGTAATAGTAGTGTGTGTGTGTGTGTTGTGTGCAGTGTTATTATCATTCTTAATAAATAAAATACAATAGGAGCTTATAAGAAATCATAACACTAAGTTATAATAATAAAATAAAAAAAAATAAAAAATAAATATAAAAATAAATAATATAAAATAAAATAAAAATAATAATAAAATAAATAAAAGTATTAAAACAAAATAAAAAATCAATAATTAGTAATAAAATATATGAGTTAAAACAAGGCGTAAAACATGTGAGTTAAAGCCAGTAAAGCAGAGAGTTAAAGCTAGTAAGCAGAGAGTTAAAGCAGCATAATGCACGAGAAGTTATAGCAGTAAAGCTAAGATGAGTTAAACATGTTAAAACATGAGAGTTAAAGTAGTAACATTGAATTAAGCCAGTTTAAAGCAGTCTAAAATACAAAAGAGATCATACTATCCCCCCTTATGTGTTAAATGGTAAACCACACTCTATTTAGAATTTACATTGAATTTACTGCTTATAGTGATGTAACGTTAATAAATATATGAGATTAAAGCAGATAAAATAACAATATAATGTTAAGAGCAATAGCTTTAAAAAATTAAATGAGTTAAGCAAAGTAATAACATGAAAGTTATAAGCAGTAATCTAGATGAAAATCAAAAGAGCATACTAATCACCCCCCTCTAAGGTGATTTAGGTAACACACTCTCAATATTACTGAAATATACTATGCTTTATAGGTATGTATATGCATAATAAATATGCTGAGTTATAAAGCAATGTAAAACATGTAAGTATAAAGCAGAGTGTTAAAAACATTGAAGTTTAAAGTCACAGTTAAAACATAAAGTTTAAAGTCAGTAAAGCAGTAAAAACAAAAGCATATACTAACCCCCCTAGGTGTTAGGTAAACCTCTATTGATTTTACTGATTTACTGCTTATAGGTATGTTAACGTTAATTTTATTAAAAAATTTGACAGTTGTAGTAAAAGAAAATGTTTATTTATCAGACACTCTTATTTTTTTTTACCATACATTTTAAAAATTTATAAATTCAAAAGTATTAAGTAAAAAAGTATTAAGTAAAAATAATGTTAAATATATATGTGTTAAATAAAAGGTCTGAATGAGTTACAGTTTTAGGTTCGCGAAAAGGTTTTTAATAAAAAAGGCTTAAGCATGAAATAAAAAGAATGACTTGATATATATATATTTTTGCATTCCGCTCGGCGGGGACGCACTGCGGTGCGGTTCGTGGACTTCTACACATTGGTGAATCACTGCTTGCGTCACACTGGGTATTCAAGCTTTTATTACATAGGTTTAGACATTTAATATTAACCGTGTTCTTGATGTAGGAGTAGAGATGAGCCATCAAAGAATATTTCATCAAAGGTGAATCATCAATATAGATGGTCTCAAGGATGACGGCATCAAGATGAGTCATCAAAGACGAACCTTCAAAGTTGAGGCATCAATCCTGAGGCATTTAGAGCATCAAAGTTTGGGCATCAATGCTGAGGCATTATGCGGGGCATCAGAAAGTAAGGCATTCAAAAGTTGAGCTTCAAAATAAATCGAGTGTGTGAGTGTAAGTGTAAGTGCATCTGGTGTGGGTGTTGGTGTAAGATGTATATGGTTTAATGTAGGTGTCTATGGAGAGTGTAAGCGCGTATAAGTGTCAAATGTGTGTATAATTGTTAGAAAAAGACTAACTCATAGTAGGAGCATCCTAGCAGGTGTAATTATTCACCAACTCGAATCCTCATAACCTTATTAACCTAAGGGGTAGGCACGAACTGCACCCCCATATCTCTCCTCTCTCGGGTCAGGAGCCTAGAAAAGACTTGAAAAAAGTTGGACATCTCGCTGTCCTGCTCCCTTACGTCCTTCGTAGCTAGGCAGTCATTCTTCCGACGAATACCAGATATTCCTGCATATAGCACTGCAACAGTTGGCATTTGGACTTCACGTGAGTGTGTGCACCCTAATAACTCATCTCACCCTCAGTTTGGAATACCACTTGTATGGGCCTCAGTTCCTTGCACTACATTAATACTTCATATGAACATAATGATTAGAAACAAATCACTAGATTACTTATTTACGGTGATGGGAACCATCAAAGCATCAAGTTAGACTTGGGTCACAAATGACCATGTATTATGGCAAATGGTCAAGTTAAAACCGAAATATCATGGTCAAACAAAGTAAAGACAAAAAGGGCTAATTCCCAAAGGAAGGATCAAAAAAATTACCGGATGGCAAAAAATTGACCCATTGGATCTGTCTAAGGGTGTGTATTGTGTGTGCGCCGCGCACGTAGCTAGTATAAGTGTAAATGTAAGTGTTCTTATGGGTAAATGTAAGATGTCATAGTGAATGTGTGTCTAAGTGTAAGTGTGTGGTTGTGTGTGTTGTTTGTGTGTTGGTTTGTGTGTGTGTGTGGTAGTGTTCAAGTTAGGATAGAGTCCATACATGCGTTCAGTTAGGAACGATAATATGTGACGGTGCCGACCGAGTGGATAAAATTGCTGGCCAAAATGACCCATGGTTATAGTGGCAGGTCAAGACGAAATATATGTCAAACAAGTTAAGACATCTAAAAAAGGCTAAGCCCCTAAAGAAGGACAATAAATTACCGTGTCAAAATTTGACCCATGAAGGACAGAAAATAAATTAACGTTGGGTCTAAAATATGAACCTCATAGGTAATCTGTCAAACTTTGGACCATAGGGATAAAGACCAAAAAAAGGTTAAGACATCAAAAATAGGGCTAAGCCCATAAATGAAGATCAAAAATTACCGGGGCAAAAATATGACCCTAATATTGGGCGAAAAATTACGGCGGCGAGTAAAAATAGAGTGGCTAATACGATAAACGGTGCATTTACGCAACCGTTTGGCGCAACCCTTCTTCGAAGGGTTGCCTAAAATCCAGTGTTGCCGAAATTGGAGGAGGTGCCAAATAAATATTAGGGTTCTTCAAAAAATTACGGGTCTCAAAAATTGGGTCTCAAAAAAATTTGGTTCTCAAAAAATTTGGGTTCTCAAAAAATGTGGCAAAAATACGGTTCTCAAAAAAATCCGGGTTTCTCAAAAAATCCGGGGTTCTCAAAAAATAATTAGGATTCTCAAAAAATACCGTGGGCCAAAAATTGACCCAGGAGCAAAGGGTTGGTCGAAAAAAAGGTTAAAGGCACCAATAAAAGATAAAGGCCCAAAAGGTCAGTCAAAAGGTAAAAAATTATTGGCTCTCAAAAAGGTACTCAAAGCCCAAAAAGTAAAGTCAAAAATGGTTCAAAGGCATGGTAAAAAAATTGGCTCAAAATAAGTCAAGGGGAAGGTAAAAAGCGCTGTGGTCAAAATGACCCACACGTCCAAAAATGACCTCCTCTTACCATACACCCCCATTAATATATATATATATATATATATAAATATATAATATTATATATATATATTATAAGATATATTAATATAATTTATAATAAATTATTAAATTTAAATTAAATTAAATATAATTATTATAAGTAATAATTAATATTAATAATTATTATATAAATATATATATTATATATAAATTTTATATAAATATTATTATATATTGCTCTAAAAGTATAATGTAACCGGTGATTATAGCTCATAATCACCTGGTAATATGATTAAAGGTTATAGATATTTAATTTTCAAACACTCACGGTGAAGGTGATAATAGGGTACGATCCCTCCCTAGACATATACGTGTGATGTGCCATGTATTCGAGTCTAAAGAGTTTCAAACCTTGACTTCCCCCCCCCCTCCCCGTACCCTTTTAATAATATTTAATGCATTTACCGTAATATATATATATAATAGTATATATTAATTAATATATATAATATATATATATAATATAATATATATATTATAAATTATAATATATATATATATTATATTAATATATTAAATATATATCATATAATATATATTCCACTGCTAAAGACTATGACTGCTAGTAGGCGGAGCAGGGAAGTAGGTGAGAGAAGTTAACCGGGCTTCAGTGCGCTCTACCTTTCTCACACAAATGAATCTCTGAGAGTTCCTACATGAGAAGAAATTATTTTTCTCGAAGGGTGATAGTTTATGAATTGAAAAAAGTGGGGTGAACTTATGAAAGTAGGATTGAGTATTTGATAGGCGAAGTCATGTGGGTTGCAGGAGATTGTTAGGAGCAGGTGGGGATACTCATTTTTAATGAAGTAAGGTTAAATCTGGTCTGTGTATACAATTTTATGAGGGAGAAGAGTCAATTGATGCTGACATAGAGAATATTTTTTTTGCGATGAGTTAAGTATGTACCGATTATCCTGTAAGTGCGTAGTGAGTTTTCATGATGTGTGTTGATAATATAGTGTTGTGGGATTTACAGACAGGTAGGGTCGATGTAGGATATAAAATAAAAATTATCACCTTATTTAGAGTGCTAAATAACTAAATATTTATAATATTAATATTCTTTTGATATAACCCTGCTATACGGTAGCGCAAAATACTTGGGACACAAAACATTTTTCAACAATACATAATTAATAATAAAAGTAATAAGAATAATAATAAGATATTGGAAGAAGAAGAATTCTTCTTTTATTTTATTTTATATTTTTTTATCATCTACGTGATGTGTTGTGTTAGTTATTCTATAACCCTTTTTTATATTTCATTGAATTGTATGCGCCAAGTGAGATAAACTTAAGATAATAATATACATGATAAATAAATAAATTATGTAATTAGTATTGTTAGCCATTTCAACTTTTCCTTAGCGGTATAAAATTTTGGTTAAAGAGGAGAGCCAGTGATCGTTTGAGTGAAGGGTTTTGGAACATGAATAATATGGTAGGGTTAAGTAGGGGCGTTTTGAGATGGTTTGGAAAGGAGGGATGTGGCTAGATAAGTATATAGTGGCTCCACAAAAGGGGGTTGCTATTTCAATTTGAGTAATTGGTGGATAAGAGTTTTTAAAGTAATTAAATAATATAAAAAACATAATTAAAATAAATGGAGATTTATTGTATTAATTTACTATGAAAAGAAGTAGGAAGATTCTTTTAGATATAATGATTATGCATGCCTAAAATAATTTTTATTATTAATTATTTATTATTATTTTATATAAATTATTAAAGTTATAATCATATATAAAATTATGATTTTTAATTATTTATTTATTTTTTTTTTAATAATATTACATGAAAATATTTATGCCATTAATTAGATTAATTTTTTAGTATATATTTTAGCAGATGATTCATGATATTATCGATATCTCAAAACAATGATTTCACAATCCTATATAATATATATATATATATTAATATAATATATTATATATAGTAATATATATATATAATAATTATTATATATAATATAATTAATAGTAATATAATATATATAATATATATATATATATATATTATATATAAATATTATAATATTAAATTATATAATATATATATATATATGAATATTTAATATATGTATTTACATTTCTGATATATACGAGCTTTAGCAAAAAGTTAAATGGACATGAATACTAATTTCGTATATTTCAACTTTTTTTCAATTGTTCATCATGAACATCTCACTTTGTCATTGACAAGTCATTATTTTGTGATCGAAATTGAAAAAACTACTACATGTATCCAACGAAATTTAAACAACTATACACTACATCTTAATGAAAAATTATAATTCTGCAAAAACTCCAAATGCACTTTTTTAATCCCAAAATTATCACTAATTTATCAAACTAGCAACTAAAACAAAGAGAATATATTGGATATATTTTATAAGTAAACTATTTTACTTTCAATCTATAATAGATCGACAATTTGTAATCCAATGCGAATTTCAGAGAGAGAGCGCCTATGATGACGACTGCAGTCCTACACTTATTGTCTCTATATGCAGTAGTCTTAGTATTTTCTAGTTTTTTTACAGTGTACCGCAAGATGAAAATATTTCTTATGCGTCCATGTAGATTTCTACTAGCAAGTATATTAACTACCATTATTCCACCTTGTAGGCATAATTGTAGTTTTAAGATAGGAGATAGTCCGTCTTTGAACCAGGCTTCTTATCCTTGGTAACCCACGAATTGATCCGATTATAGTAATAAAGTGAAAATATATTTCAACATTTAATTTATGTCATCAATAAGAGATGCTTGGAGAAAAAACATGACCAGTAGCAATATATAGATTTTGCGTTATTCATGCCTTATACTGAGGCTTGAGATGACTATCAAAATCCGAGCCATATCACACACGGCCTAATTACATTGGTAATAGTATTATACATATAAGGTTAGCATTAAATAAAATTTTATGTAAAGTAAAAGATTTGCTCTTATAAAAAGTAAGTACCTTCTCACACATCTTACACTGGTTGAGTGAACCAAAGAAAATAACAGAGCGCGGACTGACAAATTTTGAGAGCTAGTATGATTATACTAAATAGAGCTACTAGAACTATGTTATTCTTTTTATCTCCACAAGGAAACACTGAATACATTGAGTAGTATATAATCATACCACAAATCTAACTATTGTTACATTAATATCCAAGCATTGAAGTATGTGATAATAGAGTCAATGAGCATGCAGAGAAAATCATAGTATATGTCATGGTAGTATTATGGTATGAATGGTTATTGTATAAAGATATAAACAATAATTATTTCACAAAACCACAGATATATGAAATTGCATATCAAGACTCAAGAGGTCCCTTTATACTTATTATTTACCATCCTATAACTATGCAAATGTACTAATAATCATAATTATTTAGAAATAATTCATACGATTTATTAGTAGTATGACATCAAAATGATTGCCGATCTGACCATTTATGTAATACGATTAGTATGCTTAATGCGGATAATATACCTATTTGCCAAGAAAAAAGGATTTACAATAAAACCGCTATTAGAAATGAAACTGAAGTATCATGAGTAGAAATTTCAGGTATTGTACCGCACTCTGCATCTAAGATTGTTTAATTAATTTGGTTGAATTTTGAATATATATATTATATATTATATACTATTATATATTATAAATATAAATTAATAATTATATATATAGTATTAATGTGTACTCAGTTAGGATATGCCATAGTAAATATGAACTTTGACAGAAATGTATATGAAAATCCAGTAAACATAGAAACATCTGCTTGATAATGAGTATAAATTCTAGAATAATATATATATAGTATATATATAACCTATATAATAGAATCTTTGTTTCTATATCCCAGTTATTATACACAAATTTTTTACTGAGTACTCTTTATATACATATTACACTAGAACAAATTACCGTCCACATTATGAGTACTAGAAAATTGAACTATTTACCTATTATGTTCTTTTTTAGAAATAATATTTATAACTATAAACTTTCATAAAAACGATGAGAGTATAGGAAGTCTCTGTAATACTCCTAATCACATCTCAAACTTGGCAAGTTCTTTGATATTGTAAACTGAGGGGATAGTTATACTATTCTATGAAGCTTTCTTTGTAAACACACTGAATACACTTTCAAACACATTTATCACAACCGTAACTTTTTCGCACTATCGAGAGAGAGTTCATGAAAAAATGTCTATTTATTGGATTTCACATAAGAGAATCCAGAACACACAAAGCTCTTATATGCTTCCTATATATATAATAGCAACACACCTGGTCAATTCTGTCTTGCCTTGAACACTGCAACAAACGAGCGATACACAAGATTGCCCTCTCATCAGAGCTCTCTAATCCACATGAATAGGAATAAATCATGGAGAGATGATCATTCTTCGCGAGAAGCGCAGAGATGGAGCTATCGGAGAGCGGTCGAGGCGTCTTACCCATCACAGAGCGATATAGCTTCACCGAAGGTATGCTCACTCAGCCGATTATTTATGTTGTTCCGCCCTAGTAACTCGTGAAGAGAGCTGGACTAGGCACCTGATGCGGTAGCGATGGAGACTGGAAACTTCTGATGGTAATCAATGATTTAGTAAAAGAACAGGATGGAGAGCAATAATGTCAATGAGCCATTTGCTGGGTATGGCAACAACGTTAGATGCCTCCAAGCTCGCGCATGGCAGTGATGGAGGATGAACGTAACCGCAAATTTCACATTGACTAGATAGCTGGATATCTAGTGTTATTCTCTTCTGATATGACTCAATAGGAATTAGTTCTCGTCTGTACACGAGAGAGCTGACTTCGGATGCGAGTCTCTTTATCCATAGTTATATTTCTTGGTGTTCGTCAGGGAGTACTCGTTCTTCAATCTGAACTTAACTTTAATTACTTTACGTTCCCGTAAATCTAGTAACCGGTAGAATACTCTCTGCAACCCTGCAATGAACATCTATCAACTACTGAGTCCCACCCTGCCAAAGTATAATGCACACTTGTATGCACTTCAGAAGCAAAACCACATGCATCAATAAACTATACACGCTCATTATAACATACGTGCTTGGCACCCTGTACTTTCTGACTGGTATCTAAGAATTGCCTCTCGTCCCATATCTAAACATTTCTAAACTCTGTTTACACTCAAGATTTCTATATAGACCGCGTCGTATTAAACTTGGAGAGCTTAGGAGAATTCGGTATGAGTAGGGGTAGCTGAGAGTCTATAACACAACTTGATGAAAAATATAAACAAATACGTTTAATAAAATCACTCTAAACTTTCCTTGCAACAATCTGGATCCCTTGCTCGTAAAAAAACGACATATGCAAAACATTGTAGTAATCGTACATATTACGACGAGCGAACACACTCCGTCTCACTAGTAAAATGACATGACATATAAATAAGAAACAAACACGTAGTTGTTCCGCTGTGCGCCTTCAAAAAACAAACAAAAATCTTGAAACCTCACATCAACACCAACGGTTCTAGGGCGGTCTCAAAGAAACTGCGGAGCAGTCTACGAAAACTTCCTGTTTAGACTGAGAGCCGCAGAATTTTTATTTTGCGCATCTTCTCCCAAGATTATCTTCATCCAACTAATAACAATTATCCCGAAAAACCTACACTAAAACACAGCCTCAGCTAGATGCGCGATTAAGCGAGCTTTAAACAGAAAAAAATATCGATTACGCGCATAGCTTAGAGAGCGGGTAGACTTGTTTCACACCCGAGTGAGTATCGAAGTTCTTCTCGTCCGCCTTGCTTTCTGCGATACAAGGTTCCATAGCTTCCCAAATAGACGGCAAAACAATCATTAAATCGTGTTGTCTACTCTGAAGTAGGATCGAATAGACAAACCACTCGAAATGATGATAGAGACACAGATTTCCTTGATGGTGGACTCGATTCGAGTCATCCCCTAGGCCGAAGCCCATATTGGAGGAGCCGGGTGAATTGGAACCACCACCGCAAGAAACGAACGATCAAATACGATAATGAATCTAAAACGGACTCGTCTGTGACCATAGAGAATCACAGCGCAGAATGCTGATATCTAGAATCGTGCTGCACGACTCGTGACTTTTGTGTGACGTTAGAGATAGAGAATGGAGAATATTTTCCATATGAATGAGTAGTGAAACGATAATGCGGTGGCTAATTGCCTCTTCCTCTTATCGCCAAGCACTGCGCTTTATGTCTAATGGAATACTAATCTCTTACTACTTCGTGAAATGTGTTATCCTCTGCTGACTAAATTCACTCCTCACCCCACTTACAATAACCTGCGTCATTGCTCAATGGCTTAGACAATTATTGTCTGCGCCGAATTAAGTATCACGTAGCCATCTACATAGGTACATGCTTAGGAGGCATTTAGCAACACCTTCCCTATCACAATAGAAGTTATAATCAGAGCATACCGTGCACCCATTATGTTGATGGTGTTGAGGTATACCGTCGTACAATAAAATATATACAAAAGATAAAACACTACACTAGTTTTCAAATAAGAGATTAAATATGAAAAACGAGATTTTCTTTCTCTGTCTCCCACTAATAAAATTGAGAATATGAAGCGCTTTCCCAAACGCTTCCTTCTCTAATGTGACCCTTCAAGATGACCCTTGAACAAAATAACAGGAAGGTGGTTAATAAACATCAATTATGAACTGCGAGATGTATCAAAGTGTACAGGGTGATGAATCGTTAACAATTTTTTAAGACACGAATGACCTCAGCAATCGAATCAACGAGAGTGATTGAACAGTCAAGACAGAGTACAGCTGAGTTTTGATTTCTCTACTGCACTTCAATCACGAATATGATCACAACAAAATCTTTTGTGAGGTACTACATAGTTCGCCTTTGTGGCAACTTTGTTACCACGCCAACTCTGCCATAGTAAAATCCAACACATCGCATGTCTAACCGTTAGGGTAACATATAATATCTTATGTGATCATCATAGAGAGTAGTTAGCTTTATATTGAGAGCATTATATTACACACACTTGATGTAGAGAGACAAACATACGATATTTCTTAAAGAATCTTACTAAAAGCTACAGTCCACATAACACTTATATCTTGCGAAACAATTAAGAAAATTGGATCTTTATCATTTAACCAATGTAGAAAAAATAATTCAGAACTAAAAAAAATCTTTCAACGAACAATATTATGTAAGATTAATTAACCGCTCTGACGAGAACATACATAATCACTCAAATGTGAATACAAAGTACGTTTTAAATATATTCATTATATAAGGGCGTTATAAAAAATATAACTATAGGTGGCTATGATAGTATTACAATACAAGTCGACAGTTTGAGGACTGATGTAACTGAATAGAGAGGCGACTTTTTTATGTGAGTAATTAATAATCTAGTAAATGAATGTATTATATGGAAATGGGTATTTATAGTAGGAGCATATATCTAAGTTTTATGAGATGTATTGTGATTGCTAATGTATGAAATTGGAAGCTCTTCCTGATAAATGGAAGTAGCTAGAATAAGGAGTATATATAGAAAATAAGAAAAAAGAAAGTGATTTGTCAATAATACTGGTCACATATTAACTAATGAATTAAGAGATCGAGTAACTACCTCTCCGTAGACTATACCGAAAAATAGAAATGTTTGTAGGAGGTGTAGATGGAGAACAATACTTTATCGGTAATCATGTTATTTCATGAGGGAATGGGATATTATATTAAGGTCTAAGTGAGTTTGTTTTATGTAAGTAATTATATTGAGTGGTGTGACAATGGATGGAGAGAAAAGAGATATGGAAGGAAAGAGGTAAGAGTATATATAAGAGTAGTGGTGATGAGTTTTTAGATAAAATGGCTGCTAAGGAAAAAGTATGTAGAGAGAGCTAACTTACTAAAATTATTAAATTCAAAATTGATATGATGAACATAAGAATATTGAAAAATAAATCACAAATACTGAATTGAACATATTGATAGAAGTCACTATTAGAGTGCAAGGATAAAGTTAATGTGATGTGTTGTGGTTGGCTGAAAGGTAAGGGTTGTATATGTAGAGAATGTCAATAGTGAGTGGTGAAATGAAGAGGTAATGCAAACAATTAGAGGCTAAAAACATGAGTGGTTGAATAAGCTAAAAGCTAATGATGAGGTCTCAAAATAAGATCTATAGAAATATATAATGTGAAAAAAGGAAGACCTAAAAGTTGCATTACAGTAAGAGGAGAAAAAGCAAATGAACAGTTTGGAAAGGAGGATTAATGAAAATTACACAGGGAAAAGGGAAACTCTTCTGGAATGAAGTACGAAGTGTTAAGAAAGAGATTAAGAGAAATCTTCATAGATTGATGAATAGAGATGGTACTTTCGTGACTGAATGAAATTGGATGCGAGGAGAAGTGGAGAGAGAGACACTTCGAAATGTGCATAACATTTCGTAATGAAAGGTGAGGTTGAACTGTTGTGGGTTGTGATGTGTAAGAAGAAATAGATATTTTTGGGGACGAGTAATTAGTAGGGAGGAGGTATTAGGTAGAGTGAGAAAATCAGGCTCTTCTTCTTACACACACTCGCACATATATATATATAATATATATATAAATATATATATATATATAAATAATAATATATATATTATATATTATAAGTAATATATAATATAATATATATAATATATTATAGATTATATATATTCTATATATATATATAGTATATAATAAGGGTAAATGCCTTTAAGTAAAAAAATGGACTAAAGGAATGGTTTTTAAGTTCCTTCTAAATTTTTAAAATATTAATGTACTAATTTTATTTAGTAGATAGGTCTTCACAATAGCTTTCAGCCTAACGAGGCCCTCTGTCCATTCTTTGAAAAGAAATATTTGTTTAAAAATAACTTATATATTTTAATAGTTTGTAGAAATTCTAGAAATCTGCAATTGAGAAAGTTGGAATAAATTAAAAAATGGTGTGGAGTTTAAGATGTTGTTTAGGATGGGATTAAGTTAGAAGATCGTTTTTGTATGTATAGTTTTTGTTTTATCTGATAATTCGGTTAGTTTGTCTAATGTTTAGGTGTTCTGATTGTAATTAATTATGGTGTCATGTGGGTATATCTTATGTGTGTGATTATTGGGAGGCCTGTGTATGGTAGTGGCAGGAGTTTGGGTTTCTGTAAGGAGATCTATAGTGTTGTGTTGACTTTGGTGCGGTTGGAATCATGAGTTTGTCTTCCAATATTACGGAGCTAATCGGCAGTTAACAGCAGTGATCGTTGTAGTGGCATTTGGGAAGTAGATAGGATATGATTGTGTGGTGATGGTTGAGAATTACTTAAAAGGAGGGTATTGGAGGAGGTGATTTTGATGGTGTTAGGTAAGGGTGAGTACCTGTTTATGTATTTGTGTTAGGTTAAGTGGGAGATAAGATAAGAGGGTTTATTTTAGTGTGGTGTTATGTATGTATGTTTTTGCTTTACGGAATGCTTTGTTAATGATGTTGTGAAGGAATCGCAAAGGATTTTGAAGATGTTGTAAATCGCGTTAATTTCTTTTGTTTGAGAAGAGTGAGGGTGACAGTTTTTTATGCTCATAAGTCGCACAAATTTGACTTCCTTAAAAGCTTGCTAACATCTAGTATTTAAACTATGCTTCCCAAATACAATGCTTCTCAAAATATTCCACATCTGACACTTTCTCTCTCTCTTAAATAACAACAACAATAATCGAGTTACCTCGTTCAGTACAATAGGGAACAACATATGTAATTCCCAACACGACGTTCGATTACATCAACTAAATGTTAAACTCCTGCGCTTAAGACACCAACACATATTCTCTCCTTAAATAAAAAAAAAACTCTAAAAGTTCCCAAAACCAATTCAAACCACAAACTTAAAAACATCCTTTCTGATCACCCTTCTTTACACAATGAACTAAAATCTACTCTCCCCAAATTATCACAATTCTATGGCATTCCTAAAACCCACAAACAAAACACACCCCTCAGACCTATTATCTCTAACATAGATTCTAATACATATAAACTTTTCAAATGGATTGCAAACTCTCTAAAACCTCTACTTGGCCGCATTTCTAATTCACATATTTTCAACACAGAAGACTTCAGCTTTAAAACAAAAACATCAACACTAATACCCACAAACTTCTAGTTTTGATGTAACTTCCCTCTTTACTTCTGTTCCCCCTGTCCCTTTAACCCTTACGTACTCGAACGCTTCATACAGATACTATATCACTCTCCTCAAACACCTGCTCCTTATATAAACAACTTATCCTCCGTCCCCTTGAAACACAACTTCTTCATTCACAATACTTTCCTATAACCAAAACCAGGTTCTAAGTATGACTCCTATTGAAATTTAGCATATTGGAGAGAGGGGACCCATACTTAGAACTGAGTTTGCTTATGAAAGTATGTTTGAATATGAAAGAATTTGTGTTCAACGGAGAGAAGATAAGTTGTTTTATAGGGAGAAGGGGTGAAAGAGAGTGAATAGTATCTGTAGGAGAGCTTCGAAGTACGTTAAGTTAATAGGGACAGGACAGAGTAAACAGAGGAAGTTACATCCAAAACTGAGAAGTTGTGGGTATTGAGTGTTGATGTTTTCTCCATCCCAGAACTAAAGAATCTTGGCTGGTCTTCATATAGGCGTTGACCACCTTTTGATCTACTTTAGAAATGAAACAATCAAATTGAAAATTTTATATTTATTAGAACTATGTTAGAGATTAATAGGTTCTGGGTGTGGTTTTGTTTGTGGTTTTAAGGAATGCCATAAGAATTGTGTATAATTTGGGGAGAGTAGATTTTAGTTCATTGTGTAAAGAGGGGTGATCAGAAAGGATGTTTTTAAGTTTGTGGTTGAATGTGTTTTGGGAACTTTTTAGAGTTTTTTTTTTTAAGGAGAGAATATGTGTTGGTGTCTTTAAGGAGTGAGTTACATTTAGTGATGTAGTCAGTGTTGTTGAGGATTACTATGTTGTTCCTTTGTCTGAGGGTAATGATATTTGTTGTTATTAAGGAGAGAAGAGAGTGCAGTGTGGAATTTTTGAGGGCATTTGTTTTGGGAAGCATAGTTTAAAATATTGCTGTAGCAGCCTTTGAGGAAGTCAAAAATTGATACTGACATTTTTTTTATTTTTTTTTTTTTTAAGGAAATTTTTTTTTTTTTTTTTTTTTTTTTTAGAGCTATACAAAATCTGTTCAACCTACTCTTCTCCAACAAGAAATAACCTCATTACAACATCTTCAAGAATTTTTGGCTCCCTTACACATCATTAACAAAGCTTTACGAAAAGCAAAAATACATATTACAATAACAACTACTAAAAATAACACCTTAAATCTTATCACTCTCCTTACCTACACAAATACAACACCCGTTAAAAACTCTTACCTACGATACATCATATCAACCTCCCAATACCCTCCCTGTTATGTATACTACTCAGACCCTCAAAAACGTTTATAATGAAGTAATTTTCTAAGAATCTACAAGATCCCTTGCCTTAACTGCAATAGCTCCTATATTGGAGAAACTCATGACTTCCAAACTCATGACTTCAACGCAACAATTCAACACAAATATGATCTCCTACAGACACCCCAATACTCTGCCTCACCATAACAGAGCCCCATAAATCACACAAATAGATGATGCACCCACAAGAATATAAAAACCTATAATTAATCCTAGACACCTACATCCTAGAAACTACCGATCTTTCCTTATTTATTATATCTATCAAATAATAACTTACTATCAAAAAACGATCTCCTAATTGATCCCATCTTAACCATCTTAAACTCCACACCATTTTAAAAATATGATTTATTATCTAATTTGCTTGATTTTAGTTTTTTATAAATAATTATTTAATTTTTGTATTTTTTAAACTTAGATCTTTCTTGTACACAACTGACAGAGGCCTCGTTAGGCTGAAAGCTATTGTGAAGACCTATCTACTAACAATAATAGTACATTAATTTTAAAAATTAGAAGGACTTAAAACCATTCCTTTAGTCCATTTTTTTACTTTTAAGGCATTTACCTTATATATATATATATATATATATATATATATAATATTATCTATATATATAAATAAAGATATGTTATATTTGTAATATATATGTATATATATATATATATATATAATATATATATATATATATATATTATATACTATATATATATATATATATTATGTGTGTGTGAGTAAAAAAGAGCATGATTTCTCACTCTACCAATACTCTTACCTATTACCTCATTTCCAAAAAGACCTACTTCTTAACTATCAAACCCACACACATTCACCATCACCTCTCCATTACCAGATTAGTCAGCAGATTTTCGAAGTGTTCTCTCTACCCTCTCCTCAGCATCCATTTCATTAGTCACGAAAGTACCATCCCTATTCATCAATCTATGAAGATTTCTCTTAATCTCTTTCTTAACACTTCGTACTTCATTCCAGAAGAGTTTCCTTTTCCCTTGTAAATTTTCATAATCCTCCTTCCAAACTGTTCATTTGCTCTTTCTCCTCCTACGTATGCAACTTTCAGTCTTCCTTTTTTCCACATTATAAATTTCTAAGGATCTATTTGGACCTCATCTTAGCTGTTTAGCTTATTCAACCACTCATGTGTTTTAGCCTCTAATTGTTTGCATTACCTCTTCATTTCACCACTCACTATTGACATTTTTACTTCCTACTTTAGACACCCATACTTTTCTTTTGCACTACAATAGAGGCTTCCTTCACTTGCATTCAGATTTGTTCAGTTTCATCTTGTTCACATTCAACTGATTTATTTGTAAGTGCTCTCTCATACTTTTCCTTATCACCTTGTTCACTTAACTTCTCACTCTTAATTCTCCTCACTTCCTTCCTTATCTCTTTCCTCTCCATCCATGCCACCACTAACTTAATCTTACATAAAACAATACAATGACCTGATATTCCCATTCCCTCATGCAGATTTTCGAAGTGTTCCCTCTACACTCTCCTCACATCAATTTCATTAGTCACGAAAGTACCATCCCTATTCATTAATGAAGATTCCATTTATTCTTATTCTTAACCTTTCGCCCTTCCTTTCAGAAGAGCTTCCAATTCCATTGCAACACACTCAAACTGATGCTCCTACTCACCCCATCCAAAACATCATTCAGATTATCCCATAAAATCGCACCTTCCTCAACATCAGCCTCAACTGTCGCTGTTGAAACTAGCGACCAGTTATATTTATAACCCTTATATACAAACGCTTGTTTCACTGGTGTTTGAGTTTAGGGGTCTGATCGTCTGTCTTTCTTTTTTTTGTAAATAAATCTTCTTTTAAAGGGAACTTTGTATATAAACCTTAAAAAAGTATTAATATTACAGTAAAAATCATATTAATACTATTTATTAATCACTAGCATTAAAAAACGACCAGTTGACATGCATTTGTATTTATTGAATTGTGCGGAAAAAGTTGCCCACAAAAACAACTGAGACTCAAGTATGTGTCAATCAGCTGATGCAAAAATCAACTCAGCTGCCCGCTCTCTCTCACCTTTTCAATTGTCGTAAAATTTAGTACAGAACTTTTGATCTTCATTTTGATATAACTCCGTTATTAATTATTGAAATTATCTGAAACGTGCACCAGACTTTCATCTGATATTCCTTTCATTCCATCACAAAGGAAAAATCGTTCTGTTAATTACTTTTGAAGTTATTTGACTTTTTTGAAATTGACACGACCTCACATTCAACATGTGATTTTTGATATCATTTTTGTAAAAGATACATTCTAATACATATGTGATGCAAGTCACTTGCAGAAATAATTTGTCTAAGCCATGATATATACATGAGGATGAATGCAAGAGATTATCACAGAGTACAGTTGTAATTAACATAAACCTTGAGCGATAAAGGAAGAGGCATTAGCCGAATCTTTTCTCTCATTAATTGAGAATACTTCTCTATGGTCACAGACGAGTCCGTTTTAGATTCATTATCGTATTTGATCGTTCGTTTCTTGCGGTGGTGGTTCCAATTCACCCGGCTCCTCCAATATGGGCTTCGGCCTAGGGGATGACTCGAATCGAGTCCACCATCAAGGAAATCTGTGTCTCTATCATCATTTCGAGTGGTTTGTCTATTCGATCCTACTTCAGAGTTCAAACAATGATGATTCGCTATTGGAGCGTGACTTGAGCGAACAAGACGACGAAGAATCGATACTCATGGCCTAGTCTAAGTCTTTAACTATGCCGCTATCGAATTTTTTTCTATTCTTAAACTCTGTGTCAGTGAAATTTTTTAGCTGGTTTTCAGAATTTTGTGAAGATTCGGCTTCCATCATTTGTTCGGCTGGTTTCGCTTCTGTGTTTGAAGATGAACAACTACGTTGTTTTCTTTAGCTGTCTTTTCTGAGGTGTTTTCTTTCTTTTCGTCATCTTCATCTTTCGTTTCATCATCACTGTTGCCGAAGGTAAAGTATTTACTTTTTTTTATTTTTATTCTCACTAATAATACATTCAGCTTCATTTACATCACTCTTTACTTCAGTTACAGAGTTTGAAGTAGATGGATTATCCACAGATTCATCCTCTTTTTTACCGTTTTGGTTTGTTTAGGTTTCTTTAGAAGAATTATTACTTTTCGTGGCAATTTGAGGTCTTGGTCTTCGGTTTACCCGTTCAATTATTCGGACAATTATATCGTGACCGTTTCCAATGAATAATTCGTGGCCTCCTTCATTCTCGTTAAAAGGGCTTTCCTTGTCATCAAAATATATCCCTTCTTCATAATTTCCTTCTTCTTCTTCCTCCTCAGCCTCTACTTTCACATCATCATCTCCCTCCTGTTCTTTTACTAAATCATTATTACCATCAGAAGTTTCTCTTGTACCTCAGCTAGTAAAGCTTCTTGCCAATGCTAAATATGCTGAGCGCATACTCTCGTGAAGCGATTGTGAGGAGCTAAGCCTTTCCCATTCTCCATCTCTGGCTTCAGAATCATCTGTGTCATTTTCTGTGTCAGCCATGGCAACTTTAGGATGATTGCCATTCAAGCAAGACAGTGGAGTTTTCCGAGATTTAGGGAAAGGCTTTGGGGATATTGTGTAAATAAAAGCATTTTTCAAGCTTTCATTTTCATTTCCTATACAATCACGAAAATGCTTTCGAATCGCTTCTCGTGAAAGTTTTTGTAATAATATCAAAAGAACAGAAGGAAGTTCAACTTCTGCGGTGACGGAATTGTCTGGTATAATAAGAGACGAAAATGAGACAGGAAGAAAAAGATTCGGTATTCTTAGAATTCTCTTCTGTACCAACCATTTTCCAGAGCTTGTCATTTCTTTCATCTTTCAAAGTCATTTCTAGGCATCACGAGCATATATATATATATATATATATATATATATATATATATATATATATATATATATATATATATAACATACAAAACTACTAATATATATATATATATAACATATATATATATATATAATTTGAGATCTATATATTTATTTGTTTAGAATATCTCTCTCATATATATATATATATATATATATATATATATATATATATATATATATATATATATATATATGTAAAAGTCTAGAACGTGTGTCGCACTACAAAAACGATACTTTACCTACCACCATTTTATATTCTTTATATATTTCTATAACATATATATATATATATATATATATATATATAATTGAAATTTGGTTTTAAAGGGACAACTATCATCGATCATATCACCAAAACTACAATAGCTACAGGAAAGGAATATATTGCTGGAATCCTGGCAAAATTTTATTGAGGAAACTGTAAAAAAAAAATCTCAAAAACTACAATAGCTACCAGGGAGATACATTTTTGGAATCCTTAAAATGTTAGTTAGGAAAATGTAAAAAAAATATATTAAATAAATAAAATAAATATTGCTCAAAGTTTTTTTTTTTTTTAGGAGCAGGCACATAATATACATATATATGTTTATATATATATATATATATATATATATATATATATATATATATATATATATATATATATATATATATATATATATATATATATATATATATATATATATATATATATATATATATATATATTTATATATATATATATATATATATATATATATATATATATATATATATATATATATATATATATATATATATATATATATATATATATATATATATATATATATATATATATATATATATATATATATATATATATATATATATATTGTTAGTAAGAGTATTATTACGCGGCAATGTAGGGGTCTCGAGCCGACTGGGAACACAGGGGGGACGTTATACCCCGTAGGGAAGGGGCGGAGGAACCCCGCGACACCCAAATACAAGGGCGGGGTTTCGGAGACCCTCCCCGGAGAGGGGAGATAGTCCTACCCCGTCGTTCCCCAGAAGGCAGAGAGACCCCGACTCGGTGCAGTATACCCTTAGGGTATTCTTTAGTAAAAAAAAAAAAAAAAAAGCAAATTTAATAGAAAGTCTATTTATTTTAACGAGTAACCAATAAAGGTCTCTAAATAGGCTCTCTAATCTGTATTACTATAATTATTAACAATAATTTTTATTTTTACATTTCCTATCTAAAATTTTACCAGGATTCAAATGTATTCCTTTTCCTGGTAGCTATTGTAGTTTTTGAGTTTTATTTTTTTTTTTTTTTTTTTTTGGTTTCCGCAATAAGAATTTACACTTGGGATTCAACAATGTATTCTTTTCCTGTAGCTATTGTAGTTTTGAGATATGGATTGTGGCTTTTTCACTTTAAGCTTAAATTTCACTATATATATATATATATATATATATATATATATATATATATATATATATATATATATATATATATATATATATATATATATATATATATATATATATATATATATATATATATATTTATATATATATATATATATATAAAGTCGTTTATGATTTAAAACTAACGAACACCCTAGAGTAGACTGCATAGATATCAGTTGTCGGGGTCTATCTGGACGACGGGGGGGAACTTTGTCCCCCATCGGCTTGAGCCCCCTAAACATATATTTCCTATAGGGGCTCGAGCCGATGAGGACAGAGGGGTGACGAACTCCCCGTCACGTCCACTAGAAAACCGAGACCCCGACAGCTGATATCTATGTGTACTCTAAGGTGTTCGTTAGTTTTAAATCATAAAACGACTTTATATATATATATATATATATATATATATATATATATATGCACGCGCGCATGTCCAGACACATACTCACTATATATATATATATATATATATATTAGTGATGGACCGGATGTCAAAATTTGACTGTTTGCGAATGCGGATGCGGATCTTAAAGAGGATGAGGATGCGGATGCGGATGCGGATCTTAAAGTAGATGAGGATGCGGATGCGGATGTTTACTCTTTGAAGTTTGAATTAAAAATTATATATATATATATATATATATATATATATATATATATATATATATATATATATATATATATATATATATATATATATATATATATATATATATATATATATATATATATATATATATATATGGAGTGGCTGTGGAGTTGGTGGTGGAGGGAGGAGAGGAGCTGAGAGGGAGAATCATCAGTTTGATGAAAAAGTGTTGGAGAGAGAGGGAAAGGGGCCGGAAAGGTGGGGCAAAGCAATAATAATACCGATATATATAAAGGTAAAGGAGATGCAGGAAGCTATAATAATTATAGAGGTATTTCACTGATGGACCATCTGGCAAAAATATGCGAAAGAATATTGGAGAGGAGGCTGAGAGAGAAGGTAGAGCCGAGACTCGGAGAAGAACAGTACGGGTATAGAAGAGGAAGAGGAACGACGGACCTCTTATTCACACTAAGAATGGTCTCGGAGGATATGGCAAGAGATTCTTTGTAGCATTCATTGACCTGCAAAATGCACATGATTCGGTGCCAAGGAAAAAGCTCTGGAGAGCTATGGAGAGGAATTATGGAGTGAGGGTTAGATTAAAGAAGGCAATAGAAAGTATGTATGGGAAATGCAGTTGTAATGTTAGAACTGAGTGCGAGAACGATAGATGGTTTGAGGTGAAAACAGGAGTGAAGCAGAGGAGTGTGTTATCGCCACTGCTCTTTATATTATATTTAGACGTGGTGATAAGGAAAGTGAGGAAGAGACTGGGAGAATTTGAAGGGGGACATAATGGCATATGCGGACGATCTGGCATGTTGGAGCGAGAAAGAGGAGACGATTCGAGAGGTGGTGGAGTTGTTTGCGGAGGAGATTGAGGAAGCAGGGATGAGGATGAACGTACAGAAGACAGAGATATTAACAATAACCGGAGGGGAAATGAGGAGAGGATGAGGATGGTGGTGAGAGGGGAGGAGGGGAAGGCGGTAAATACCAATTATCTCGGAGGATGTTTTAACAGAAGGGAGGAAGTGGAGGAGAGATTACGCGAAGAATGGAAAAGTATGGATTAGTTATGAAAGAGGTATACCCCATGATGAAAGATAGAAACATCGGAATAGAGGTTAAAAAAGTGATTTTTAACAGTATACTGAATCCGACGCTGTACGGGGCGGAAACATGGACAACAACGAGATGAGAGGAGAGAGTAGAATACAAGCGGAAGAGATGAGGGTATTAAGAACTATGATTGGAAGAGTAGGAGAGACAGAATAAGAGATGAAGTAATTATAGAAGATATAGGGGTGAAGAAGATGATACTGAAGATGGATGAGGAGATTGAGATGGTGGGACATCTGGAGAGGATGGAGCAACACAGAATGACGAAAAGAAGATGGGAATGGACACCAGAGGGCAGAAGACCAGGGGAAGACCGAAGAAGAGATGGGCGGAATCGGTTTAGGACTCTCTGAAAGCTGTCAGCTACCAAAAATAAGAGTGCTAAAGAGAAGAGGAATAGTGCAGGAGAGGGATGTCTGGAGAAAGGCGCTTGCGCGGCTGACAGGATGAAGAATCCCTTCCTGGGAGAGGAAAAAGAAAAAAAAAAAAGAAAAGAGGAGAAATATATATATATATATATATATATATATATATATATATATATATATATATATATATATATATATATATATATATATATATATATATATATATATATATATATATATATCTTTATATATATATATATATATATATATATATATATTTATATATATGACATGAAAGATTATATTATATATATATATATATATATATATATATATATATATATATATATATATATATATATATATATATATGTAATAACTTATATATATATATATATATATATATATATATATATATATATATATATATATATAATATAATATAATATATATATATATATATATATATATATATATATATATATATATATATATATATATATATATATATATATATATATAAAAAAAAATATTAATATATATATATAAATATATATATATATATAATTTAGTAAAAATAATATATATAAGAAATCGAAATTCAAAATTACAATTATTCCCATAAACTCCCCATGGTAAAGACATTTTTCATAATATTTCCAATTTTATTTGCACTTTTAATCAAAATCAAATGTAAACATCCTCAACATCCTCATTTTCAAAAGAGGATGCGGATGCGGATACCCGGATGTGCCGTTAAATGCGGATGCGGATGTGTGTTAGATTAGGAGTGCGGATGCGGATGCGGATGTCAATTTAGGTGTGGATGTGCGGCAAATGCGGATGTCATGTCCATTACTAATATATATATATATATATATATATATATATATATATATATATATATATATATATATATATATATATATATATATATATATATTCAAAACCTAACTGGTACGCGAAAAGCGCGAGTCGATCCCGCAGACTTTTTTTTTTCTACTGAACAGAAACTGGACTTTTGCCATATATATATATATATATATATATATATATATATATATATATATATATATATATATATATATATATATATATATATATATATATATATATATATATATATATATATATATATATATATATTTATTTTTCTATTTTTTCATTTTTTATATATATATATATATATATATATATATATATATATATATATATATATATATATATATATATATATATATATATATATATATATATATATATATATATATATATATATATATATATATATATATATATATATATATATATATATATATATTTGCAAGCGCTCTTAGATACTTTAACTTATTACCTTGATCACTTAACTCCTCGCTCTTAATTCTTTCCACTTCCTTCCTTATCAAATTCCTCTCTATCCAAGCCCCTAATAACTTAATCTCACATAAAGCTACATAATGAGCAGATAATTCCATCCTTAACCCCTTCACTGATTTCACATCCATCACACACTTCACCTCCTTCTTCACCAACACAAAATCAATTATACTTTTCACTTCGATACCATCTCTACCTACACCAACTCTATCATACTTATGAATATTCTTGGGTTTGAAGAAAGTATTACTTATACACATACCTCTCTCCTCACAGAAATCAATCACCTTCCTACCATTCTCATTTTCTCCTGTCACCCCAAAACCACCTGTTATACCATCCTTTTTTTGATTACCTATCCAACACACTCATTCTGAAGCTCTTACTCACCCCTTCAAGAAAATCGCACTCTCCTCAACACCACCCTCAGATGGACCATATGTCACAACCACACATACCATGGCCTTTTCAAACTTAAATTTAACCATTAGAATTCTAATACTCACACAAACAAAATCCACAATAGCTCTGTGCCACAGGTCACTCATCAGAATCGCAACTGCTTCTCTCCCCCTCTCATTCCTTTTCACTCTAGGACACACACATTTCACACCACACCACTCATCTTTACAGCTTCCTTTCATCTTTATTTCAGTCACAGCGAGAAAATCAAATTTACCCTTTCTAAATACATCCATCACCTCTCTCCTCTTCTCCTCATCATTTGTTCCTTTGACATTCCATGTACCCATACGATTCATTCATTTTCGCCAAAAGATAGAAGGTCGCTTACGGCGATCACGACCTTCTCCGAGCCATGCAGTAGTATTCCTAGCAAGAGATAAGTGGCAGTGGGTAGCCAACCCAACTACCACTACCCCTTTAGTCGCCTTCTGCGACACTCAGAACATACGCTGCTGGCACACAGGTTTATAATTAAAAGTTTGGTCTGTAAGAAGAGCGTACATGTAAACGCAAAAGAGAAAAGCGAACCATTAGGCATTGAAATGTCATCGCTTCGAGTGCGCTACTTTCCCTCTGTCTTTTAGTCGAAACTTACGGCGCGCAGAACATATATATATATATATATATATATATATATATATATATATATATATATATATATATATATATATATATATATATATATATATATATATATATATATATATATATATATATATTTATATATATTTATATAATATATGAAATATATGTATAATAATAATATATATATATATATATATATATATATATAATAATAATAATATAATATATATATGTAATATGTAATAATATATATATAATAATAATAATATATAATATATATAATAATAATAATAATATATAATATATATATAATAATATGTATATAATATAATAACAACAATAATAATAATAATATATAATAATAATATAATAATATAATAATATATATATATGTAATATATATATATAATATATAATAATAATATGTAATAATAATAATAATAATATATATATAATAATATAATAATATATATATATTGTTATGTTTTCGGATAAAGTTGGAATGATGATATTCATTGGAAAATCTTTGTGGAGTTCCAGCTTTGGTTGAAATATTAAACCATCCTCACATCAAGAAAGAAATATTTCGTTTGCCCATAAATGGTAAAAATTACATTGACCGGGATGTTGCTCTTCAGAGAACAGTGTCTGAATTTTTGAAAGATCTTAACCCAGTGTTAAAGTTGTTAACCCCAAAACATTTAATTATTTTAATTGGATTCGAAATGTTGAAATGGGCAAATTATCAAAAAAAATATTTTGATTTGTCATTTAAATTTAGTCAAAATTTTATTAAAAGTTCTTTTTTCACATCAGAAGGATTGATTGATGAAGATAAAGCAGCGAGAGAACTATTGATGGAGCCAAGTTTAAGTATTTTTCTTAAATATAATATAGCTTGCCAATATTTTTTGGAAGATATTATCCCACGTTTATGGAAAGTATTACGAAAAAATTATCCAAATTTTAAAAAAATGCTTAAAGAACATAAACATGTAACTCTGATGGTAATGTGGTCTGATTATCTTGAAAAGAAAAATTCAGCTTCAGCGCTAAAACAAAAAGTTATAAGACGTAACTTTAAGATACGCGTTTTCTCTTATGGATTAAAACATAAAAATATTGCAGCAATTAAATTTAGTCTTGGTTCAAAAGGGGGATCCGGAAAGAACAAAACAGAAGTAAAAATAATAAGAAGACTTGTTTATAAAACTTTCTGTGATTATTTAGTTTCTTTTAAGGATAAAGAAGATCTTATGTTATACTGCGCAGCATTCGATGATCTCTTTTGCACAGACTTTTTAGCTGATCGCAATATTATATTGTATTTTATTAGTTTAATGAACAAAAGGGAATTGAAAGAATTTTTTTTAAATACTTGTTACTACGCAATATTTAAATTTTTTTTACTTTGGCCATATCAAAATCAATTTATGGATATGGCATATATAGTCTTCGAGAATTTTGATGAACATGAATACAATTTTCTATTGGCTGCAATTATTCTTCTTCTTAATGACCAATATGCGTGTCAGTCTTATAATTATCGCTTGTTACTAAGAGAGTTTTGGATTAAGAGTCCAGCTCACTTGAAGGAAGGGATTATAACCGCTGAATCAGACGAAACTACTTCTTTTAATCCTTTAATAACATATTTATTCGAGATAAGG
>JABUQX010045234.1:0-2500 GCA_015478945.1 Trachelipus rathkii | reverse complement strand
CCTGAAAATTTGATGCTGATCGGACGAGTAGAAAAAAAATATTTCAAAATTTCACATTTCCAAAAAAATTTTTTTTTTTTGAAAAATTGAAATTTTGATATATTTCTTTTTCTACTTATACGATCAACATCAAATTTTAAGGGCTTGTTTAGTCGGGCGAGATGCATCTTTAGATAATTTTTGTATACTCAAAAAGAAAAATTTTGAAGAAGAACTCTATAAATTTTTGGAAGATTTGTTCCAGAACAAGCTGTGCATATACAAAGATTATCTAAGTAAAAAAAATGTGCATCTCCTGACTACAAATGCTCTTAAAATTTCATATTCATAAATAGAAAAATTTATGGCAATTTTCCTTTAAAAAACCAAAAAGAGAAGATGAGTTCAGATTTGAGATTGTGAAACACAAACTCTCAATACTGCTATTGTAGGTAATGTGGACCCATCTATATCTATTTCATGTTTGAAAATCATTTGAAAAAATTGTAAGAGTTGAATCGAAAAATGTCACAAACATGTCACAATGAATACAGACAGAAAAACACTCAAAAACGACGTTTTAGAGGGCGGAACAGTTTGGTGTTTATAGAGTCAAAATCGGCTGAAAATTGCGGTTTTATTTCCATTTTTAGAGGGGAAGGGGTGAAAATTGGGCACTTTTTTTAATCTCTTCTTGCTACTCTTAGGAATAAGTTCTATTTTTTATTCAAGAACTTTTGTCCTCTTAACACTTTGCAAGAAAAAATGTACATTCTGAAATTTTTCCAATTGCACTTCAAATATTCTGAACTTTAGAAGCGTATGTAAGGCATAAATTTAAGCAATGCGAAACTCAGTGAGTATAAATAGCTTTGGGACATTTTTTCTTTATTACACTCTCTGAATACCCCTGAACTCACCACTCATTGCTGCTGCACCGTCATACCCCTGTCCTCTTAAGTTATTCATATCCAAACCAAGTTCAGTTACGTTTTCTTCAATTAATTTTGCAAGACTTATTCCCGTCAAATCATTTACTGAGACGAAACAAAAAATCTTCTTTGGCGGTAAGAGTATCAATTGTTCCTTCTGGAACACATCGGTCGTCTCATCGACTAAGACAGTAAAAAATTTAGTTTTATTTATGTTTTGAACAATTTTAGTTGAATGAGATGCGCAAATGACTGAATTAGAGCATTTTGGACTGTGAAACTGGTATGCATGGCATTTCTAGCACTAGTTTTTAAATGTTCTGAAGGAACATGGTCTCCAGCCTTAGCCCGATATCTTAAAAGACTGAAAATTGCCATCGTTTTCCACAGGCCAAGAGACTTCGATTCGACCTGAGTCATGATATGCACGTAACGATATATTTTGCTTACCACAGAATCGATTTTTTTCAACAATTGGAATTAGCCGCTTTCTACTGTCTTCGGCCTCTCTTTTCTTCTGACTGTCAATCTGATTGTCGATGGTCTCGATTTCTCCTTGAACCTGCTTTTCTACAGCAAATCTCTTTTCTACCGATTCTTTGTGATATTTAGTTGCCTCGTGTTTTTTGAAAGATTCAATGGCTTTCTTTAAGTTTGAATAATAATAATAATAATAATAATAATAATAATAATAATAATAATAATAATAATAATAATAATAATAATAATAATAATAATAATAATAATAATAATAATAATAATAATAATAATATTAAGAATTAGTATGTGTATTAATGTTGCTTCACCCTGAAGCTATTGTTAATAAGTTATGCAATTAACCAGGTCGGTATTCAATAAATCTTCAAAGCGTAAGGTTGTGATACTTTATACTACAAGCTAGCCGGGCCCTTTAAAAGAAAGAAGAAGAACCTACAGTAAAGGTACCTAATGGATAAAATCAAGTTAGGAGACACGTTGAAAATTTACGACGGTAAGGAAGATATTGAGGAATGGCTCACGAAATTCGAGCTGGTTTGCAGTATCAATAAAATTAAGGATGAAGAAAGGGTTATTCCTTTATTTTTGGAAAAAGAAGCTTTAGCGGTTTATTTACAATTGGGCGACGAACAAAAAAGAATAGCGCAACAATTAAGCAAAAACTACGAGAGGCGTTTGGTGAGGACCCATATATAGCGTATGAAAAGTTAATCACAAAAAGATGGGAAGGAGAACAGATGGATTTGTACCTAACAGAAATAAAAAAAGCTAACTAGAGCGGCTGGTATTAACGATGAGAATTCTGTTAAAAAAGCTTTTATTGTAGGTCTCCCGATGAGCATCAGCAAGGAACTTAGAATAGTGAAAAATTTAAATGGAGTATCGATCGAAGAACTAGTCGCAAAGGGAAGAATGTTAGCTTCACCAAATGGAAGTAAATGTAATGTCGTAAAAAGTGTGAATTTGATAGATGATAATAGCAACAATGATAAAGTGAGATCAAGTAATTTTGTTAATAGAAAAACGAATATAGAACGATATGATAAAGGAATTAAATATTTTATTTCCACATAAAGAAGGGCACATTGCGA
>JABUQX010045233.1:12500-38797 GCA_015478945.1 Trachelipus rathkii | reverse complement strand
AAGCCATGGTTGGTAATGTCTATAGTTCTATTTACATTATATACATTTACAACTTACTCCGCGGGCATAACTTGTTACACGGCACCCGCTCGCGCGCAGCACCCATTTGGAGCGAGTGCTTCAGCGAGCGGTGTGCCATGCATACACGCCAGATCCTACTATGCATATTACTCTATGGTATTGTTTTAGTTTTATTTAACTCGAATAAATATCTAATGAAAAAATAGTTTAACTACATCATAGAAATATAATTTTGAATGAAAAAAAAAATCTCATTTAAGACAATAAAAAGAAGTACACAAAATCGACTGTATGAAACTTCACAAATTAATTAAAATGAATAAATCTCTTGTTTCTGATTTTTCCCTTGGATCATAAATATATTTCTTAGTTTTACCAACTTTTCAAAGTTAAAATTTTTATTGCTACGTGGTTTAATAAAGGTCCCAGTGATAATAATATTTCATAATATAATATATATATATATATTATATATACTGTTATATTATATAATATATATTAATATTATAATATCATATAATATGATATATATATATATATATATGTATCATACTCATATAGGAAACTTTTTGCAGCATAAGAAGGCAGCAGATATATCTTGAAAAAGACGGACACTTACAGAAGAACCAATTACATTTTGGAATCAGCGTTAAGACTTATTACAAAAAAAGGTAAAAGAAAAATAAAAAAAAATTAGGGCGTTCGAGCCGTTTAGTTTCAATACATATGATATATATTTATATATATTATAATATATATATACTATATATATTATAATATATAATATATACTATATAATATTATATATATATATTATATATATTATAAGATATATATATATAATATATATAAAAAGTCCGTTTTATGATTTAAAAGCTAGCACGAAACACCCTAGACAGGTAAACCGCATTAGAATCAAGTATGTCGGGCTCTTCTCGAGCTTCTAGTGGACGATGGGGGGGGGCGACAGTCCCCCCTCTGTTCCACATCGGCTTACGAGCCCCCTAAAAATTGAAGTTTCACGAAAACATTTCTATTACGGGAAAAACTGGTCGAGGCCCCCTAATTTTTTTATTACATTCGGAAACTAAGTGTTATACGCTCGAATCTCCAAATATGTAATTTGGCTTTTTCTGTAAGTGTCCGTACTTCTGATGTATATATGTGCCTTTATCTGAAGTTTGGCCATATATATATATATATTTATAATAATATATATATAATATATTATTATATATACTATATATACTATATATATATATATACTCAACAATATAATCTTTATATAATTAAATACATATATTATGAGGCGGCGCACACAACTAACAGAAGCTTAACCCGCAATGATATCTCGAACAAACGAAGATTAGGGTACAAGAAAACTATATACATAGTATTATATGGAATTCAGCGTATGAAATTTGTAATGAAAATGAAAAAAAAAAATTTTTTTAGCTTTTTTTTTTTATTTTTTTACTAATCTCCACAAACTCACGATAGGTAGAACAAAACTAATAACATATATGGAATCAGAGTAAAAATCATTTTATAGGGGCTCGAGCGAACGAGTGGACGAGGGAGGGACGCTTTTCCATTACCCGTCAGCGGGAGGCGAGGAACCCGCGACACAAATACCAAAGAGCGGGGTTCCGGAGACCTCCCGGAGGGGAGGAAATAGTCTTACCCTGTCGTCCAGGAGGCCGAGACACCCCGACTCTTTGCATCTTTGCGGTTTACCCTGGGAGATATTCTTTTAGTTAAAAAAAGGTCTTTTTTATTACATATTTTATACGCTGATTCTAACATATGTTATTAGTTTTCTTAGTACCTATCGTAGTTTTGAGATATAAAAAAAACTAAAAAAAAATAAATTCATTTTTTTTATATTTCCATAACAAATTGTCATACGCTGATTCCATAAATGCTCATCGTTCTGGTACCTATCTTAGAGTTTTCGAGATATCAATGCAGGTGTAACTTCTTTAGTTTCACCATATATATATTATATTACTATATATTATATATATATATATATATATATATATTATAGTATTTATATAGTTATATATATTATAATATATAATATATTAATAAAATAATATATATTATATATATTATTATAATATATATATATAGTTTATTCTTTCTTTTTTTACTAATCGCTAAGAAATAATGTATTTATTAAAATTTCAATTGTTAAAAATTAATTTGTTAAAGTTTCTAAATATGCTTCATCGACTAAATTATCCAATCTATGAAGCCATATAAGCAGATTTTCCAAGATTTATCACAAACTTAAATAAATGATTTGAAATGAAGATTGAAAGATACAGGAAAAGAATTACAACAAATTTACGGATAAAAAAATATATGAATATCCCAAATAACATCTTAAAAATTATTACTGGCAGATAATGATTCTTCTTATTTTGTTTTTAATGTTATATATAGACTTATGGTACTGAAGCTATATTTTATTTTTTAGCACCCAAGGGTCGGAGTTAAAATATATATAGTATAGAATATATATAATATATATATATATATATATATATATCATTATATTAATATATATATAATATATATATATTATGATATATAATATATATATATATATACTATATATATATATATTATATAATATATATATTATATATATCATATATATTATATATATAATTACGTGTAAGCTGCGTGCCGTAAATTCCATGAAATATTTGAACATGAGGTAAATCCGAAAATTTTATCTGAGAAAAACGAGAACGTTTTCTAGGAGCAAAATAACTTTAAACCCAAGGTCTTGTTCTTTGGTATTGTTTTTCGTTTATTTCTTAGAATTTTCAATCTTCATTCATAATATACATTTTATATATATTTACTATATATTTTAATATATATATATATATATATATATATATTTAGATAAATATATATATATAATACTATATATATATATACTATATTATATATATAATATATATATTATATATATATATATACGGCCCTGTTATACGTTTTACGGATCCGTCAGTTTTGATTTTTTTTTTTTTTTTTTCAATATTGCTAGTATATGGATACTAATAATGATTTAAGTGGCTGAATCGGACATTATTCAAAAAGTTAGAATATTTAAATAATTTTTTAAATCACATTTATATAAAAAAACATTTTAAAAATGAAATACTCGAAAAGTACCGGATACTAATAGAGAAAAACCAGAATTAAGACTATTTGGAATCAATATAAAGCTTATTAATAAATGTAAAAAAATAAAAAAATCAATATGATATACTGTATATCTCGAAAAGTACGACACTTAAGAAAAACCAATTACATATTTTGATCAGCATATATAAAGCTTATTACAAAATGTAAAACAAAAAATAATAATAAAAAAAAAATGTAAAGGGGGTACAAGTGGAGATAGAGACGACGGGGTAGGACTATTTCCATACCCCGTAGGGGAGGACGGAGGAACCCGCGCGACACGCCAAATACCACAAGAGCGGCGGCGTTCCGGAGACCTCCACGGAGGGGAGGGGGACAATAGTCCTACCCCGCGTTCCCCGGAAGGCGAGCGAGAACCCCGACGGCTTTCCATCTTTGCGGTTTTTTAACACCCCTGAGGGTATCCTTTAGTTAAGCAAAAAAAAAAAAATCTAAAGCTGATTGCAGTATAACGTAACAGGTCCTATATATTTTTGGATCATCATGTGTCCGTCACCACTTAAATTGATTGTTAGGACATATACACAAAATAATTGAAAAAAAAACAAAAAAAAATATTTCAAAACTGACGGAGTCGTTAAAACATAACAGGTCCATATAATATATAATATATATATAATATATATATTATATATATATATATATATATATATATCTTATTATTATTAATATATATAAATATATATATATATAATATATATACTATATATATATATTAGTAGACTATATAGCCTTTTATTTTTTCAGAAGAATATTAGTTAAAACTTAAAGCGTATTTTTTGGAAAAAGTTTTTTCCAAATTTCACAATTTACTTAATGTTAGCAATTTGCTCTTCTAGCTTTGATGTATAGGATATTGCCTCATTTATTACCATTTATTTATTTTTTTCTTTTGTTTTTGTTTATTTTTCAATAATCTGTAAAGAAAATAAGCATTAGTAATAGAGCCTAACTCATTTATTAGTGCTCCGAATTTTGTTAAATAGCTTATAGCTTAAGGGCCTATGTTTAAAGGCTTACTATAGCACCATTACAACGTGTACGTCGGAGGATTATGTGTTTATGCTAATAATTTTAGAGATTAGGTAAAGAGGAAATTTGCATTTTTAAATATATATTCAATAGATTATCTTATGTACGCTTTGTTTATTGCATATATATATATATTATATATATATTAATATATATATATTACTATATATTTATATATATATATAATATAGATTATGTATATAAATATATATAATATATATATATATATAAAATATATAATTATATATTATATATAAAATATACTATATATATTACATATATTATATATTATATATATATACTATATATATAGTTATATATATATATTATATAATATACTATATATATATATATATATATATATATATATATATATTTCAGTTCTTCATAACCCGCTGCATTTTTAATTTGACGATTGTTGGAAGAATGTTAGGGGGATGAGAGAGAGAGGAGAGAGAGAGAAGAGAGCATGAGAAGGAGAGAGAGAGAGAGAGAGAGGAGAGAGAGAGAGAGAGAGAGAGAGAGAGAGAGAGGAGAGAAGAGAAGACTAAGAGGCCAAAAGGGGAAGAAAAAATCACTGATAATATAATATATACTATATTATAATATATATATATAGATAATATATTAATTATAGTTAATTATATATATATATCATATATATATATTATTAAGATATAATATTATATAATATAATATATACTTATATATATATATATTTGGCCCTAGTGGATTTCAGAGATCCTGTTTTCTTAAATAACAGATAAATAGAGGAGAATAATTATGCGACTCGGGGAAGATACAAGAACGGAGGGACAGGAGTTCCGGGAAGGCAGTGTGGCAGAGGGATGATGAGGACCCACGGCGACTTCCCTGCAAGCCAATAACCCCCTCCCACCGTTAAACTTCAGATCTGAGATATATATTATATATATATATTATATAATTATTATATATATATATATATATATATATATATATATATATATAGTATACTATATACCTTACATTATTGGTTACGTGTAAGCTCTTTTCATCTGTGTGACATATTATCCGCTACTCGTGTTCCGTGTAACTGTGTGTGTATGTAGTGTTGATGTGTGTGGTGTGTTGTGTGGTGTGTTGTGTGTAAAGGGATGTTGTGTGTTGTGCGTGTGTGTGTGTGTGTCGTAACCTGATATATTTTGCAGAATATTATTAAACTAATAATTGTTTTATTGTTAATTTGCCCATCTATGGTATAAACTATAATTTACTTACTTTTTTTAAAAAATGTACATTCGGTTTTCGTAAAATAAAAGCAGAACCTGAAAAACTTTTCCCTGTAATTCATATAATTTGGCTTATCAAATTATATACATCACGTCAAACGTATTATCATTCTTGTATCGTTAAAATTAATAAATAATACATGAATAATATAATAATAATAATAATAATAATAATAAAATAATAATAATCTAATAATATAATAATAATAATAATCATCTATCAATAATAATACATAATAAATAATTAATAAAATAAAATAATATAATAATAATTGAAATAATAATATAATAATATAATATTAATAGAATATAATAAATAATAATAATAATACAAATAATATAAAATAATAATAATAATAATAATATAATAATAATAATAGTATAATAATAAAATAATAATAATAATTAATAATAATAAATAATAATTATCATTAGTCCAGGTCAGCAATTATATATATATATTGATATATATATATATATATATATTATATATAATATATATATAATTATTATAGATATATATTATATATATATATATATATATATACTATATATATATATAATTATTATATATTAATCATATATATAATATATACTATATAATATATATATATAATAATATACTATATATAATATTATATATATATATATATATATATATATATATATATATAGGTATATATTATAATATATATATTATATATATTCATAATATATATATATACTATATATATATATATTATATATATATATATATATATCTTAAATATATATATATATATATTATATAAAAATATATATAGATAATATATAATATTATTATATATATATATTAATAATACCGATATATATATAATATATATATATATAAGATCATATATAATAATATATATATATACTATATATATATATATATATTAATATATATATATATCTATTATATTATATATATATATATATATATATACTAAATATATAATAGGTGTGTGAGCTGTGCCCTACGTGTTTGGTTTAATACTATATTTTGTAACGGTTGAGAATGACATTTTTTTTTTTGCCAATTTGAGTTTATTAATATAATATTTTTTATAACTAGCGTACTGGGATGAAAATGATATAAATCATGAATAAAAAAAAGAAGTAATAAAAATTAAAGAATTTAACCGAAGTTTGATTATTGGGCATTTTCTATATGGTATTGAAATATAATCCATGATTCGGACTCATCAAAATATATATAATATATATTATATTAATAATATATATATATAATAGTATAATATATATTATATATATATATATACATATATACTTATATATATTATATATATATAATATATATATTATTTATATATATATAGTATATATATATCTATATATATAATATATATTATATTATATATATATTATATATATATATATATATATTATAACTATATATATATATATATATATAAAATATATATATACTATATATATATTAGTATATATAGTTTAATTATCTAATTATATATATTATACTATATACTATATAATATATGTATAATATATATATATATTATGATTATATATATATATATTATATATATAATATATATATAATACTATTAATATTATTATAATATATTATATATATATATATATATATATATATATAGATATATATACTATATATACTTATTAATATTATATATATATATCATATATATTATATCCTATATATATATTAAGGATGTCACCGGAACAGGTTCCGCCGGAACTTCGGACGGAACTCGAATTTTTCAGAAGTTCGGTTCGTGCCCGGAAACAACTTGGTTCCGGCCGGAGATACCGACTTTCTACTTTTTCCAAATGTCTTTCTTAAAAAAACGTTCAGTAATTTATTTGTCATTTAGTCAGTTATGATTTTGCATAAAAAATATATAGAAAATTGGATCTATGTGAACAAATCACCATGAATAAAAATTGAACCGCGACCTCTATAGTTTCGAAACTTTAAATATGAAACAATATTTTCCCACTCGAACCGATAGCTTTAATACATTAGATATGAACTTGTGTTGGTCTTTTTTTTTTTTTCTTTTTTTTTTTGGATTTTTTTTGAAATTTTTCTTTAAGTTTTTTAGACACAAATTGCTTTTTTAATTAGATTATTTGTAAAAATTAATAAATAAATACTAATATTATTTACCAATTAATAATAGTTTATACATATAATATTATTTAGTTTAATTAAGTTCTTTAAATTATATATATACTGTTCAATATCTGAGACTCTAATTTTTTTTATTTTTGTTATTAAAATGCATGAATTATACTTGATCTATATAGATGAAATATTACTTATACATTAATTAAGTGATAGCTATGACCAATTATTATACTTTATAAAAAAAAAATTTCGCCTAAAAATAAAAAAAAAAAAGTCTGATTTATTTTTATAAAATAAAATCAGTGATTTAAATCATTTTGCATTTCTTTTTTTGCCACCTGCTCTAGAATCTAAGAAACTCCGGGATAATAAAATTTGTTACAGGGTATTATTATTTATTATTATTAATTATTTAATTATTATTATTATTTTTATTATTATTATTATCATTATTATATCTATTTTATTATATTTTTCATTTTTATTTTTATTTTTCATTATATTTTTATTTTTATTATTATATTGATTATTATTATTATTATTATTTTTTATTATTATTCTTATTTTATTATTTTATTATTCATATTATTATTATAATTATTATATTAGTATTATTATTATTATTTTTATTATTATTATTATTTTATTACACTAGTCAACAAAATAAAGGTGAAATTTTTCTTGGGAGGACTTTTGTAGCAGATATATAGTAATTCGGAGATGCTGATTCCATATATAATCTTCGGATTTGCTGTATCACATCCCGTTTTCGTGAATCATGGATCCCTATTTGCATGTTCCCTAGGAATGAGAAAATTCATGTGCGCACTACGTGGGCTGTATAGACATCACAAACCCGCATATATCTACAGTAGCCGCAAGTTTACTGCGGTCGCATATTCGGGGGAAGCATGTGGTAACTTATACGCTACATTATGGAATGACCCACATGACCGGATGTGTTTATTATCCATCTGATATACAGTCGGATGTCGTCATTGCTGTTTACCCAGGAGGAAACTGAAAGATACATTGTACGAGAAGTTGTATGTGCCGAAGTTGTCCTGAGCTTGTTGGCTTCGAGGTTGCATAAAAAATGACTACTGGACCATTGACCAAGAAGTACATTTATTTAACAGAGAAGCAAGCTGCGGAGGTATCTTCAGTCAGATGGCTAACACCTATGTGTTTATTTGCAGTGAAGTTTGCATGCCTAGCTACTCGGCTATGGGATCCCACGCATATGACGTACGTGAGTGAATGTACGTTCACCACGGCAACAGATAGGCTTCGCGTTCCAGCTAGGTACGCCGGAAGAAATGAAAGTGGAGTATTAATATCAAGGACAGTTTTGGAGAGTCTACCATATCAGGTACATCGGATGGTTAATGGGGTCAACTCAAAATGGTATAACATTCTGCTCGGGTCAGCAGCAGGGTTTCACCAAATATCCTGCTTTACTGTGCTATTGGGGGACAGCCGGGCACAAACAGAGATCACCTTGGACAAAAGAGGAATGGCATCAAGGGAAAACCTGAACCCAGGTAGACAGGAACATCGTACCTGACACCACCGTGTTACAGAGAGAAATCATTTATTCTATTCCAACTACAAATAAAACTTGGGTTTGATGAAACAATTTGTGAAGGCCCTAGACCATGACGGTGAATGCTTCCGCTATATATGCTCAACGTTTCCTGGTCTGAGTGACGAGAAGAAAAAGCTGGGATATTTGATGACCCACAAATACGGACACTCCTCCGTAATGCTGCCTTTGCTACAACAATGACTGTGTTAGAGGCAAGACCGTGGAATGCTTTTTCAGATGTAGTACAGAATTTACTGGGGACAACAGGAAAGCCGAGAACCACTTACATTGTACAGGAAACCTGCTAGACAGTTTTCATTCCCATGATATAGAATGAGTATAAAGTTGCATTACTTACATTCTCACCTAAGAAATTTCAGTAAACTTAGGCGATGTAGTGATGCAGCAGAGTGAACGCTTTCATCAAGCTCTCATTTCTAATACATGGTTGTTTAAATAATTTTTTATTTATCATATTTTTGATATAAAATATTGTCAGTCATATTTATATATATTATTAAATATATATAAATACTTTTTCAAAAGAATTTATGATTGTCTGAACAATTTGTCAATATTGTAATAGAATATTTGCTTACTTCATATTGTATCGTAAAAATAGGCCGTTTTGAGGCTAGAATTTTGTCCCCATTGACTCAATATTGTGATACCATTTTGTTTCTCTCACCAGTTCACAATATCAATAGATATAATAAATATAATATGCAATTGTTGCTTTGATATAGGTATATATTGCCTATAGAATATATATATAATATGTCTATATATGATAAATGTATTATCTATTAGGCGAAATAATAATAAAAAAAAATATATAACCAATATTTATAGTACACTTACTATAAATATAAACACTATATATAGTATATACTATTATTGGATACATTCTAATTTAATATGACCTATCCCATACTTATCGATGTTAATTTTCAAACATGTTATTTATTTTTATAACACAATCAACAGTAATGAAATTTTATTAATATAATATAAATAATATATATCCGATATTTGACACTCTTGAAACAGGTAAAAATCATAAAAATTTACAAATCTGTGTTCACACAATATCTCACAATGCGATGTGACGATACGCAAAACTATCTTTTTGGACATCAGCACAATCAAAAGCTATCTAAAATAATTAATCTTATGCGAAACCTCTTCCTAGAAATTTCATGTTTAACAGTCAATGTTTATTAATAATATTATAGTTATTAATACTATTATCATTTTATTATTATTATAATTAAAATTTTTATTATAATCTTAGAAATTATTTGATTTTATTACTACTACCACTACTTTTTTTATTATTATGTAAAATTAGTCTTAAAATGAAGCATTGTATTTTGAGGAGGCGAAGAATAAACAAATCATTTTGCTGTATTCCAATATTGTCTAACTTAAAATCTGAATTTTTTTGAATTATTGAATGTTTTGGTGTTGAAACAATTCAGTTACTCTCAAGCTGTGGAGTTTAAACCGTGATCTTCTTATCTCAAACAGCGTTACCCGCTCTTGAAAAGCTTTTTTAAAAAAAAATGCTTTTTGAAAAAAGCTTTTTTAAACTTTGAACCCGTAGAACTTTGTATAGTATTATTCCTATTTTACTTTAATAAATTTTATTGACTTCCGCTTATCAATTTTGGGGGCTACAAAACTAAGGAGCTTGCCAAAACAGATGCCAAGATAGCTTTTAGAGGAGACTCACTTTGTTAAAATGAAACAGAGTTTTGTTATTAAGTAGAAGGATGTAAGGTGTAGCGGAGTCAAAAGTTTGCCGCAGGTTCCGGCCGGAACTATCCCGGCCGGTAACTTTTTGCCAAGGAAGTTCCGGGAAAGTTTAGCGTTTCCGGAGACGGAAAGCAAAATTCTGGGTCCGGGTACATCCCTAACGATAATATATAGATTATAGTTAGTATGATATAATAATATATATATAGAAATAATATATATATAGATATAGGAATAATAGTATATAAATAGTATATCTATATGATATGTACTTATATATAATATTAATCATATATATATTACTATATATATATATATATTTTATAATTATGAGATATATATATATTATATATATATATATATTATTATATATATCTATAGTACTATATATTGCTAAATATACATATAATATAGATAGTATGTTATATGATCATATATATAAATAGCATAGGTATTATAGCTATATATATAATTATACGTCTGTTTGTACATATGCGTTGGAGATCTTGTAATCCTAGAGATAAATTTAAGCCTAAAGTATAATTTAAATGAAAGGTTTATTGAAGTCTCACTCATGGCGAGTCACCTTACGTCAAGCAGCCATGAGTTTGAAATTGTATCAGATTTCGAGTTTTATTTTGTTTTTATTATTATTATAGAACGTATCGATCGTTATTCGATTCTTTTCACAGTGGATAAATTGAGTCTGAAGAAAGCAAATAACTACTACGGAGTTATTTCGGATTTGCATGTGATAGAAAAGTTATAGTTTCTATATTATATATATATATAATATATATGTATAATATATTAGATATTCCTTTCAGTAAGAGTTATATATTTATATAGCTATATATATAGTATATATATATTATATATATAGATATATATATTATATATGCGGATGATTTAGGTATATAGTATTTATATATTATAATTATATATATATATAATATATAATAATATATATAGGTATATATTATTATATATATATTAATATACTGTATAGATATATAATATATATTATAGTATAGATATGAGAATTATTAGATAGAGCGATAGAGAGAGTAGAGAATAGTATGAGAAGATATGAGAAGTATATGTATTTATTTAGATATTAGTGTAATGTAAACTAGAGAATAATATATAAAAAAATAACATAAAAATGGAAGAACAATTTTCATAAAGTATACTTTTTTATAATTGCAGTGAGTTCATTATTTGTTGGGAAATGAGATAGAGTACTACTTCGGTAAGTGATGGGATCTTAGGCCCATACACTTCTATAAACTTTCGTGGCAGTCGAAAGGTCGTGAGTGCTAGAATCAGTAGTGTAAGTGTTAGGAAATAAAAACTAATGGATAATGAACAAACAAAGTGCGCGAAGACAAATGAACTTGCTAATTTAGTAAGAGCCTTATGATGCAGATAAAAATAAATTTTTTCGTGGATTCTGAATTGAGAGATCATGTGATAACGTATAGTAAATCCGTAGGCTTGAGCCGACTGTTTGTATTGCTCGAGGTGGGATAATGCGACCAAAATTGAGCGTGGTGTGTGGGTGGACCCCGGGGGAGCGTTCAGACTACAAGGGGGAGGAACAAGTTCACTTTTCATTAGCAAGTACGTAATTTGGAACCTATTGATAAACAAATATATGGATATATAATAAAAAAAAGGCCAGGGAATTTAAACTGGCGTGTCATGTTGCCCGATTATCAGAGGTTAAAGTGTGGCACTATACCAAAGTTTTGAGGTCAAAAATTGACCACTTGGGGCAGTGAGTGCCAAAAATTTTTATCAAAGGAAAAATGTTTGTATAATATTGGCTAAAAAATGTCTTTCCATCTTTGTATTTATTATTTAAGCAATGTTTAAAGTAAAGTATATGGGTTCTCATGAATGGGTCATCAAAAATTGGTATTTTTGGTATTGAAGTTAAATTCTGAACTTAATAGTCCCAAGTATAATACAAGTGATAGTCAAGATATACACATTCTTCTATTATATCAGATACTTTCAACGAGCATTAGAATTAAATTTTAAAAGTGTGAAAACTTTCAAAGAGTTTTTAGCCAGAATATTCCATGTTTAATAATGTTTTTTTCAAGCTTTTTTTTGTAAGCGATATCTATTTATTAATTGATATATATTATTATCCTGTAACTTTCAATATGAAATTTATCATTTTTTAATTTCTAAATTTGTTCTTTTATTTTTATTCTTTGTTTTTTTTAAATAAAAATACTCCCAAAAATTATATTAATTGGTTAATTTAAGAGCTTTTATTTTTAAAAAAAAATCCATGGCCGACGCCGAAGAGGCCACCCTGCGTTTAATGGATACATAGAGGGGGAAGGAACACCCAACCCACTCCGCCAGATAAAAAATAATATACAAAATATGCCATTGTATAATTTATTATAATAAAAAAGTACAATATATTAAAAATAAAACTATTAATTATAATTGTGAAATACAAATTTTGATAATTATATATAAATTTAAGTTAGAGATATTAAAAATATATTATAACTATGGTATTTATATATTATATATATATTACGGTTTTGCCGTCGTCCGAGATTGGACGCATTTGAAAACGCTGGAAGGTAAGAAATGAAGAACAAGAGAAGGTTGGAAGAGACTGAAGAAGATGAAAACTCTAGGAGCAGTTGTGATGCATTAATGGTGAAGCCATTTTTGTGATTATTAGAAGTGAAGAAGAAAGTTATCAACTGAATAACATATTTAAAAAAATTTTATTGATCAAATAATTAAATTTAAATAACTTAAGTTTTAGGTTCAAAATTAGATTTTACATTTTCTTCTCTGCATAACAAAAAAGCATACACCAGACTAGATTGAACAGAATTCGATATTCTGTTAAAAGAAGAAAAATTTGAAACTAGTCTTTTAATTATAATTTTTGGATTAAAAATAATTACATCTACTTCTAAGTGATTTGGTCAAAAATGGATTAAGTATTCAGCAAAGTCAAGGAAGAAAAAAAGAATTTTCATTGCATGATAAAATAATGATAATGATGAAGATTGATGATTGGATGTTTTGTGGCGGTCAGATCATATGAAGTTCTTCTTCGCATGGTTATAGGGCGACAGGGCTAGCAACCGGTCCTTTCCTTTGCATTGGCATTACGCTGGACCAGCGTTATAATCTTATGAGCCTAGAAGCAAAGCTCCTCTGGAGGCTCTAGAAAGGCGAGTCTTGAGGCCTAATGGGAAAAGATGCTAGTTTCTACTGAAAAGGGCGAAAACCCTACCTGAGAGTGTTTAACTCTAGGACTGGCATTCAACCGTTGCGGGACCGAGAAATGTGCTTTCTGGAATGTCTAGGGTTGTGAGTTTCGGGCTAGCAAGGAGAAGGCGCTGGACAAACTGACAGGCAAGATATATATATAGATATATAACGTAATATATATATCTATAGTATATATATATATATATAATATATTATATAATATATACTATATCATATATATGATAATAACTACTCCTATATCTATATATATATATACTATATATAATAATATATATATATATATATATATATATATTATATATATATTATATATATATATATATATATATAAAGAACAAGTTATAACATTTTTAAAGCTTCACAACTTGAATTAAACAATAAATATAAGGATAGACAAACATTTTTTTATTTTATTTTATAGCCAAAAGGTTTTCCTACATTTTTCTTTCAATGAAATTTTTTGGCACAGTACTACACTTTATATTTTTTTATTTTAATGCAATAAGACATGCAAATTTGAATTCCTTGGCCTTTTCTGATTCTAAATATATATACCTATATACTGTATATGTATGTATATTTTTGACCATTATTACCCTACTTATAGAGGTCCAAATTAATTGACCTCAGGAGGTCACCTCAAAATTCTCAATGTCATAACTTTTAAAGCATTCATCTGATTAAGCTCAAAATTTCAGAAATGGATTCAGGGGTCAAGATTTACCTATACACCAAATTATCAAAATCTGACAGGTAAGGGTGTTTTGCAGTGGTTGATCTGTCAGAGGATGCCCTTCCCAGATTAAATAGTACAGTAATATATAGATGAAACTAAATGAATCCTTTCAGCATATTATGGAAACAAGTTCAAGAGCAAGAAACATTGAAGCAACATTGGTTAGAGTCCCCTAATGATTAATTCCCCACCAAAGTAACTAAATAGAATAGTTTAGTTAGTAACTTTTTGTGTGTTTATTTTTTAAGCCTTAAATAATATAAAATATTTATTTCATAACTTGAAACTTTGATATGTTTTAAAATATTGAATTATCAATATATTTATTGTATATGTTTCATTTTTTAGACTAAAATTAATAAAAATGTCTGGTTTAAGCTTAAGCCCTTTAAATAACAATTTACACTCGAAAGCATATGAAGGGAACTATGAAATCATCAAAGAGGAGATTCTTCAAGATAATAGCATATCCCACTTTTTTTGAATGACTGTAAGTTTTGTTCGTGAATTTTTTATTTTTATTTTTTAAAATTATTTCATGGGGAATTCCGAACTATTTGGGTATCATATAGTACCTATATTTTAATTAAGCTTTAACACATTTTTAAATCAAAAGTTATGAACCATTTGTGGTATTTTTGAAGGGTGTACATTTGTCAGACTTGTTCGCAAGTTTATTAAATCTGATAAACCAACCCAAGACACTAATGGAGAAAGGTAACTATATTAAGTGTTTCATATTGATAATTTAAAGTAGATTCCTGTATTATTACACTCACCCCCCCCCCCCTCTTTCAATTTGTGATCTGCCCATGAGTGGCGATGGAGAACAAAAAAGGTTAGTCCATTTAAACCTAAAATCTTATCACATTTAAGCTTTTTAAGCTCTGGTACAGCCCTTTCTTATTTATTATTATTATTATTAGGGTATTTGTGCTTGATTGATTATTATTAATTATTATTAACTGATATTTTATATAGTAGTTAGTATATATATATATATAGTATGATTATATTATATATATATTATTATATATTCTATATATATTTTATTATTATAATATATATAATATATACTATATACAGTATTATTATATTTTTTTTTTTGTATAAGTACTTTGTTTTTCCTTTATTATTATAGTTGGTAATATTTAGTATTATTTTTATATTCAGAATCTTTTTACTGTACCTCATATAAAATTAAGGTTTATATTCTAATATATCAACAGTTTAAAAAATTTTTATTTTACAGAGTGGACGTCAACTACTTCATTGGGCAGCAGTTGGTGGACATGAAGAAGTTTGCAGCTTTCTCATAGAGCATGGAGCTACAGTTGATGCAAGAGATGATGTAAGTTGATATGTATACACTAACTTTGTCCTGTTAGTGAAACCCATTGAAAAAGGTTCTTGGGTTTACCTGGACATGTGGCAAATACTGCTGGCTGGCTAGACCTATCGTGGATGCTGGGTATTTATTTCGTTGGTCATAAAGCATATCACCAATGTAGTCCATTACCTTTGTGTGAGGTGAGGTCAAGCATAGAGAGAGAATAGCTCACATTCTCCAATTACAACCAGTCTCGAAGCCTGGTCCTCTCATTTGCTAGGCGAGTACCTTATCACCCAAGCTATGGAGCTATACTATATATATATATATATATATATATATATTATATATATATATATATATATATAGTATATATATATATATATATATATAATATATATAATGCATACGCGGATCATGTAGGCATTACGCAGTTAGTAATAAGTGATGGTGACACTCGCGCTGAGGTTATGATAGTAACGAAGCGTATCATATAGCATTATGTCGCCGTGTAAGTTATAGCGTAGGCTACTGAAGCGAGACACGATACGGCTAGCCGACGTAGTAGTATTATATATATATAATATATATTATATATATTATAGATATATATCTATATATCATATGAGTATCCGTGTATAGTATCACCCAAGCTATGGATGACGTAATACTATCTATATATATATATATATAATATATATATTTCTTTATCTTTTTCTTTGACCCCAGAATGATGGTGAGGCCCAGAACACACACCAGAAACAGAATAGTTGAGTAGAACAACATGACATAAGTCAAAAGAAAAGCTCCTCCTCCCCTCCCCCACCCATCCTAAAATCCATCCAAGGGTTCACAGCACTTTGATAACCCCCACTTTGGTATCTCATTAATATAAAGGTTCATCCCTTGGGCCTGGCCCCCCTGACAAAACCCTACCATTCAATCCTATTATGCACCTTTCTTCTCATCCTTGTCAAACTCACATTCCTTTTCTTCAGACACTCCTTTACTGACTTATTCAAATTTTTATTTGGTCTAGTAGTTGGTCAATTCCCAGCACACTCACCACTATACATCCGCTTATGCAACCAACAATCAACCATCCTTTCCATATGACCAAACCATCTTAATACACTCATTTATTCTCTTCTTCATACCACACAACTTACTAACACGTTCATTTCACATTTTATCAATTCTTCTCACACATACCATGCCAATAAAATTATCCATCTTTACAGATTGCACATTAGATCTATACCTATTATTCCAAATGATAGTTTCACTATTATACATTAACACCGGTAACAACATTTCCTCATGCAAAACCCTAGCGCACTCAAGATTTAGTCCCTTTACATTGACCAAGGATTTAATTGCACTAGACACCTTCCAACCATTCACAACCTTCCTGTTACACTGCATCATCCATTCCTTATTCATCCAACATATAGCCTAAATATTTAAACTGATACTTGTTTCAATTACTCATTGTCCAATATGATTTTTAGACTGCAGACTCTCCTCACCCACCACCATCACCTTAACTCTTATTTACTTTCAAATCCTTTATTTCAAATTTGCTTCATTCTTAAAGCTAGTGTTGAGAGATCCTTTCCTCTTTTTACTCATTTTCGTTTCATCCTTTTCTCCTTGCTCATAGTCTTATATTGTTCCATGTGTTTGCTGCTTAGATGGTTTCTTAATTCGGATTAAGTTCTTCCTTTTCGAGAATAATTACGATTGCAAAGTTTACACTCTGCGATGTCATTAGAGACAATATCGAAGTAATCCTGAACCACACTAGATGTGGACGCCATTACGCAATTTCTTCAACAATTATCGCGAAAGGTTGACCGAGTGTATGTACTCACAGGTACAATTCTATCAATTTACTAAAGTCCGTAAATAGTCTATATCTTGAATGTGATTTAACTTACTGCTACGACCTCGAATCGCTATGAGTCAATTCTGAATCTTCATTAAAGATCTTCACAAGATCGCCGAATTGTTTATAAAAAAAAAAAAGAAAAACTAAAGGACCTTTTTATATTCGCATTCGCATGTGTCCGGGTGAGAATGTGAATACTTTTTCTTATTCTCGAACACAAATAATTTTTTTTAGTATTCGTGAATGTTGAAAGACGGGCGAATATTTGGTCCATCTCTAGTGTGTTCCACAAATGCTTAAACACCAGGAAAAGAGACACTAGTGGGGAGCAATAATATAGTTTGCTTGATTGGAAGATGTCTTAATTGGTAAATAAGGGAAGATTAATTAAAAAATAGGTATTTATCTTATTAATATTCCAATAATAAAATTCTTTGTAATGAAAATACGAGCTAAACAAAATTTCTTATATTTTATAGATATAACTCAAAAAATGGTTACATTTCTAAAAGAGTTTTTCCTTTGTTTAAACATTTCTTAAAATTAATGAATTGGTTGATCTCTCAAGGTCAATATTCCAACTCAGTTGAATTATTATAGAATCAGATAAATCGAATATTGCAGTGGGTATTTTAAAGTGAAAATTAGTAGTCACGAAAGAATAACCGATTTTAAATTAATTTTAAAAGGAAAGTCTGGAGAGGAAAAAAGTTAAATTAGAGAGAAATTGAGATGAAAAATAATAGGAGACAAAACTAAAGTAATATAGTGAATAATTGTAATCCTATTGGAGGGAATGCAAGGAAAGTTTAAAAGAGAATATTATGTATAAAAAAATTAAACTGTTTAAAAAATTACCAAAGTTGCAGTAGATGGATAAATTTTGAATTTGATAAAAATATTTTTTTTAAAGATAATGGATATTTTACATTCAGATGATGACAATACATACTAATTTGGATTAGGAAAACTGACAGTCAGCTTTATGATTGAAAAACTATAGCATTGCATTTTATCATACTCTGAAACTTGTTAAATAAATTTTAAAGTTTATGGTAAGAGTTTACAATTCCAACCTAGAAGAAATCGAAATCATGTTATAGGGAATTACTTCATATTTCTTTCGTTGCTAGTTAGTAAGTATATATTATTTGTATTATAGTTTTATTTTTAATAATATTTCCAATGTTAGTGCAAAAAAGTAATTACTAATATAATAGTCAGGTTGGACTCCTTTAATTGCTGCTGCATCAGCTGGTAGAACATTGGTCGTACGTTTATTAATTGGAAGAGGAGCGGATTTAAATGCAACAAATAATGGAGGACATTCGCCTCTTCAATATGCAGCATCCAAAGATCATGTCGAAGTAAGAGAATTATTGATTTAAAATATACAAATTATTATTTATTTATTGGTATTAACTGTTATCACTAAAGGATAAGAGATCCTTTTATTCGCTGTTCTATCGTGATATTATTATTAGTTAGATAATCCCAAAGATATCTCGAACTATGTCGTAATTACTTATAGCATAGAAATTAATATAGCAATAACAACAGATTATTTTTACCATCACCACATAGGAGAGGACATATACAATATTTTCAAATAATCTGGAATATTCATATACTAAATTAAAGTAAAACGAACAATTTTATATTCTAAATATACACAAAGATGCCTATATCAGACTGTTAAAGCGTAATACCGTCCGCAAAATAAAATCTATTCAAACTAACCACTATTAAGAATATATCATCTCAATATACAATATATATATTATATCCTTCTCATATAACATAGATCCTTCAAAATAACAGTTTATCGCCTAGAGAACTCACGCTTAATCCTTATTAAAATACTCTATTATTAAATCAATCAATCTTTCCAACATATACTCGAACTTAAGATAGAAGTGATACTAATAGCTAGTTAAATATAATTATGAAATCCATTGTTTTTTATAAATTATTTTCAGCGAGGATCCTTCAAGCAAACACAACCCCTACTCTTGCTCCGCTTTCGTCGACACACTCAATAGAATAAAACACATCAAGTGCTCCACAATATAATTATAACAGAATTATTAATCTTTAAATATACAATGGATAGAATCGACTAATGAATCTTAACGAACCACCTAAATTATGGACTACACGTGTAGCGACACATGTAAACATCAAATATCACATAAACTCAAAGAAATAACATAGAATCTAATTTTTCAATCATATATTAAATAATAGAGATAACTAATGGTGTCCAAACAGATATTAATAATTCTCATCCACATAAATACTAAAACAATCAGTAAACTACACAAGTAGACATATAAGAACGACTCACAATTGGCATAATGTCCCACAACTCCGAATGAATAGAACACTATTATCTCCGAATTACAGATTTGAAGAAAATGCATAAGCGTACGGAACATTCATTGCACCAACAGAAAAATATTAATTGCTTTGTATCTAGAACAAAACTAATGAAAATAAAAATAAAAAACAAAAATACAAAACTAATATGAAACCTATGTCAACACGACAGTCAACTCAGAAACTACAAGACTATCAGTTCCCAAAACGTATGACACGTCCGACAACAATATTTATTTTTAAATGATGGCAACATTGTAAATACACATAGTAATGTATATTACACAATAACTTATATATCTAATAGGATAAAGAAGCATATATAGAAATAATCTATCGCTAAATTAAAATATATATAAAAAAAAATTAATACCAATTAAATATAATTTTAAGACACAATTTTGACCGATATATAAGAAAAACAAAATTATATCTCACAAAATCAAGAACAACATATCTATATAAAAATATACTAATGTGATACCTTTCACTATTAATTAATATTATTCCATTCCACTAACAAACATATACTTATAACAAAAATCTAACATCTATTGAAATATAATAAAAGAGATTTATATTCTATCAAATAACTGAAATTAAAAATTTATAGCATAAATATAACAACTTAATTAATTTAGAAGAATAAAGATTGATTTAATAAGAACTAAATATAGAAGAAGTACCTCATAATTAATATATATAGAGATTCTTAGTACACATTCTAATTATTATATAACCATATACGATATAATAGTACTAACACAGAATTATGCATTTATAATAAGATTAATAATTAGCTACAATTACCTAAAGATATTTATATAGATATACTCCCAAGAAATAATATCTTCAATATCATATATACTATATACAGAAAATCTAAAAGTAATATAGTGTAAACATTATAAGGTAGGTAAAAAACACAAATACATATCCACAATACCATACAACCTTACCCCTTTACAATTAAACCTACATCCTACACTAGTCTATAATTATACTACATACTACTATAAATAACTAACATTACACTAACCAAAATTATATATAGTGAACTACTAATATCACTAACTAACAATATTCAAATATTATAACAACTACTATCTGCCTCAATACATATTTATATCTCTCCAAATCTACCCTCCAAAGCAACCTATTTCTATGTGTCTTATTTTTAATATCTACACTATATTCTATCAATTAATATAACATTACAAGTTAAAACAACAACAAACACTAGAATCATTTTTTATTTGAATCCTAAGACTATAGCACAATAACAATCTAATAACTAAACAATAACCCTGAAATTTAAGAGTCATAACCATACAAAAAAATCTAAAATATTTTGGATATGCAGAAGCAACCACGAGAAAATCCTAAAAAGCAAATTCTTACGCACAAAGGGAAAGCATACTTCTCTACTTTGATTCATCGACGAGCCGGCACACACACTGCCATACAACAACTAACCGTGAGAATTCTAAGTTTACCTTTCACAAAATATATTAAACTACAAAAATATCGACAGGAAACATTTAAGCCCTCGACAAAGAACTAAAGCAGAATTCTAAAATGATCGTCTATTAATTACAGCCAATCATAATAATGCGACATGCTATAAAAGAAACAACTCTCCACTATACCTCAAATAATAATCGATATTATTCCGTCAAACTAAATGAAATGTTATTACAAACTTTGTTATCTTGACAAGGTCTCAATATCTATTACTGTATCATTTTAATAGCATATAGAATACAAAACTCATTATTTTACACTTTATGCAAAAATCATCTCTAAGAGAAGCTTTAGGATTATCAAATATTTCAGCTTTACAATCAACACAATCACATCTAATCAGTAATTCCAATAAAAATCATGAGCAACAAAAGCAGATAGTAGAACATTCACCTAAGCACATCAGACCAAGCACACAAATTCCATTCCCTCTACTAGCTACTCACGATACTAAATTAATAAAACTCCCTACCACTCTACCACTAATATATATATACATCCTTGATGATCACACCAACATCACTCACAGCATTACGAAGCAAACTTATCAAATATAATCCTTAAATACAATCCAATTTACAATCGTAAGGATTCGCGCCAAAATTCCATAACAATCATCATACAAAAGATAACCTAGCATAACTATACAAAAATTCTAACAATCACACCATATATAAATACTCTTAGTAAATTAACCATATCTACATAGTGATACCCCGACAACAACACCTATACAATACCCATACATATAACTAAATATCTACCCACCTCATTCAAACCAAGCATAAATATAATATACTCGAACCTACAAAAAACCCCACCAGCACTACTACTTGAATCAAATACACCTACCATAACTATACACCGAATTTATAATAGCTAACTAACCCTTATATGCCCACAGCACTACTCCCATTACATAACCTTATAATCAACATCCAATCAAAAAATAAATCACCTAATCAAACTAGAACTGACTACCTCAAATGTCCATTTGACAACAATGCCAGCCACACCCCCACATAAGAAAATACCGAAAACATCCATCACTAAACCTTTACTACCAATCCTCAATAGACCCTGCATGTCAAACAGCGAAACCACTAATGGAATCAATATATCAATCAATAGTGTAGCAAAATAAACCAATATACACCCGACTAATCTACATGAAACTCACTAAATCAAAATTAAACACATTCTCAAGAATACAAACGCCAATCTCACAATCACTTCCACATAATAATAATACCAAATATATATATAAGGATACCTAATATTAACAACTACCAAACAAATACTATCTAAAAATACTATCCACTGTAATATATATGTATTCTTACCGTATCTGCAATATCAAAATATTAATAGCACACCTCACATACTTTTTACTTCAATTTAACTTCTGAAATAAATAAGTTCAATATAAACACCGAAATTGACACATATACCTAGAATCCGAAAATCAATTTTTAATACTTTAACTAAATATAAATTACATCTAAATAAAATATTAACTAACCCAAATTGATAGGCCCAAAAGCCTTGAGATACAGAAAAAATTAAATACCTTACGACTTTCCTCAATCTTACAAAGCAAATACCAATGAAACAATCCTTAAAGTCTGATTGAAGTTAATAGTAGAAGTGAACTTATTTACTGAAAAAAGATACACAGAAAGAATCTGAACAGTTCCCCAATCCCCACAATGTACTCGAACCCAAACACGTAACTGAAAAGAAGACATACATCGAACGAATCGTAAACAACCTATATCTCGAGCCAACAACACAACCTAATAAACGACATAAGAAAATCGATCTTACCGAAGAAATTTGTGAAAAAATCCATCCAAACACAGACCAACCAGGAAAGCCCACAAAGCCAATCGTACACGCCGATGCACAGTACTCAATTAATAAGACACGAGAAAATAGGGACTCATACAGACTAATTAACACAATAAGACGATCCACAAGTCAAAGTTCGAAATAATCTCATCAAACTTATATTATTAACCACTTCCAACATTAGGACTGTTACCAAAGAATCACAGGTTGACACTCATGACAACAGAAACAAGTATGACTCACGACAAATCAATCTCATAAACTAAAGCACATGACGCAATTCTTACTATAAAATATCTTCACAATAAATAGCATATACAATATCAAGCGACAACCTCTACTTCCATGACATCCAACTACAATATTCATTCCAGCGCCTATGGCAATTCTCACATTGAATTTTTAATTACGAACTGTCAATCACCTAATCACATAACCCAAACTCTACACTAAATTATTCATAACGATATTCAGATTCTAGCGACTATATTTTAAGCTAGTTCGAGAACCTCAATCATTCCACAAACAAATCATGAAAAAACAAACAACGGTATCAAACTACACTAAGAGCATAACAAAGAGACCGTAATCAAGACAATGGACCTCATCATAAAATATACACCTCAGCAACTCAACGACTTGTCCAGTTCCCACTATAGACACCTTTCAGTAAATTCAGTTTAAATCAATTGATTATATTGTGATTCGAGCCTACTAATAATGATGTAATCCTGTTAGCATAAACATTCATAGTCTAACATCAAATCATCTTTCGCAAATCAGAATTTATAAACTCGTGCACTTTCAAGAAAAACATAATACAATTATCACCTGCTATATATAATAAATAATCTCCTGTTACATATTCATGCGAAGTAATCAATCCCATTATTAAAAACCTATAAATACTCTCACAAAATTTTCTTGAAAACCAACATGAACCTCATACCTTATTCAGTATTAACATATAAAAAATACAATAGCTGTAATTTCAAAGTCTCTTCTCAATTATAATCAGACAACCAACCAATCACAGGACACAATTAACTCATCTGATCACGTCATATATAGGTCACATCGACGCACAACGTTGCATGCAACATTGACAAATAACATTGCCAAAACAAAAATGCACACATTTTGCAACATGATATTTGCAGTATTCAAGACTTTTCTTTGACTCAAATTCATGGTTCGGGTACTAGAAGCGTTTTTCCGGTCAACGACGAGATTGGCTCAACCCAAGCCCTGCATCACCGCATCGCCCCGCTTTTTCACCGGCGACTCGCTTTCTATATCTCATATACCTTTCTGAGCCCTTTTTTATTTCTATCCGTTATGAGGATACATTTCAATCTTTTTATATATTTTACGTAGGTCATGAATGTATTTTCCATATTTACGAGTGTTTTTTTTCATACGAGTCTATCCATTACCTACCATCGCTCATCATCTCAGCTCTCGATACATATCCTTATCAATTGGTTCTAGCAACCATTAGGCTAAATACGTACCCATAATCAATATTATAAACAATATGGACACATCCCACAATAAAATATGTATTTTGCCAAAGCGTTGAATTCAGATCAAAATGTCCCGTCAGTCTATACGTACTGACAGTTTGTTTACTGATTTACTAGATTTACTGCTATATGATCAGTAAAACAAACACGTATATAATATATATATAATTATATATATCAATTATATATATATATATAATATAATATATAGATATATATATATATAATATATATATATATATATATATATAATATATATATATAAATAATATTATGTTTTACATGCCCTAAAGCAGTAAATCAGTAAATCCAAACATCCTCCCCAGTACCCTCATACCCATCCATGATTATGACTATTGATCTATCTGATCATTGATTCAAGTCAAATTTTTATTAAAATGTGTATGTTTTCATGCCCTAAAGCAGGAATCTAGTAATCAGTAAGTTCAAGCTCCCTTCACCACCACTATCCCTACTATCCATATCATTGCATCTATTTATTCCATTGATCTAGTGACTATTGATCTTATGATATCAAATATATCTTTACTTAAATTGTTATGTTTTACACCCTAAAGCAGTAATCAGTAAATCAATACGCCTTCCCATCCACCATCCTGCCCGATCATTATCATTCTGATCTATATCTATGATCTATGGATTAAAGTATTATTTTTATAAATTTTTATGTTTTTACATACCTAAAGCAGTTAATCAGTTAAATCCAA
>JABUQX010045233.1:2500-10000 GCA_015478945.1 Trachelipus rathkii | reverse complement strand
TCACGCAGTAATATTACGCGGCTGTTCTGCGTCGGCTCCGCACCGGGTCGCGCTTGCCGTTGGGCTCACGTGATCTACTATAAACTTAGGAACTATAGATCTTTTCTATGAAATTTAACTATGACGCTAATATGCGTAATTCAGTAAACACCTAATACTCCATATGTATTTATATAAAGGAATATCCATTCAGACGCTCATCTCTTTCCATCTCATAGCATACCAGCTTGGTAGCATCATTTAGATCCAGCAATATCCCGAAATTTAAACCTACCAAACAATATTTTCCAAATCAAATAAATATACTCAATGTAAGTATTATACTAAGTATGTGTACAGAACTGTATCAGTAAATTAATTAACTATATTTAAGTAATTAACATACATTCCATATAATAATAAAGGGTAAATGAAATATACTGATGTCTTAAAAGTATTTTTATTGTACAATGTTACTTACATGTTTGCATGTATTTCTGAAAATTTTATCAAGTCATTCGTACCATTTCAGTTATATTACTATAATATATATTATAATATATAATAATAATATATATATATATATATATAAATATATTAATATATAATATATATATATATATAATATATATATATATTATATATATAATATAATATAGATATATATATATATATACTATATATAAACGCATGTACGAGAGATATGCATTATGCTACAATTCATATAGTTATATCATAAAATTATTTCACTTAAAAGCTTAAAAAATGGTAAAAACTCTTGTGTTTAACATCTATGTTGGCCATAATGGCTTTTGCAAACTATTAAAAATTCTTTTCTCTGATATTTATAAATTAATAATGATATAATAATATAATAATAATGTAGTTTGCGCTGCACTTGTTATTTGGTGTGTTGTGATTGTTATTGAAGATAACATAACAAACAAACTCAGTCATAACTTAAAATAACATATTATAATAATTACCTATCCAATGTCGAAGAACTATCATTATGCCTGCATATAGTTTGAAATGAAATTGTCTGATACTTTGTATATAACTCTTATCTAGTGTTTGTTTTTCACATATAACTGTGATTGGTAGTAATGAGTCAACCATAGCAAAGATATTACGGTGTGATGTCATTTATTATTACAATATAAGAACAATGGATTTGTTGTTGAAATGATTAGTTTTGATATAAATTCTGATGTGTGAACAAATCTCTTTAAAATAATAACTTTAAGCAAGTTAATAAAATGTTGCGTTATGGTAAGGTATATAATGGGGCGTGTACATCATAGACGAATCCGTACTAGTACTACTACTATTACTACCACTAGTACTACTACTACTGCTACTACTACTACTACTACTACTACTACTACTACTGTACACTCACTACTAACATATGCCTAAAGCAAATATTAAGTGTAAGCACCTGGAGTATTCGTTCTCGTACAATCTTTGGATAATGTTAGTAATATATATCTATGTAAATTTAATAAAAAGTTTTTGTATTGACTCCTCACAGCATACTCTACTCATAATATAATATATATATATATATAATATATATATATATATATATATATATATATATAATATTTTTCTATTAACATATATATAATATTATATACAATATATATTATATATTAGATAAAATATATAAATATATATATATATATATATATAACAATATAAGTTATTTTTATAAATGCGTTACACATTATATTTGGAAAAAGTAACAATAAACATAACAAAGTGGAATATACCATTAGAACACCATAAGTCTGATCACACTTACTTTTATGCTTTACTGCTCTAGGCCTGTTAAAAACCTGTTTTACAAACCCCTAAGACGGAAGCTTTCCACCAACAGGATGAAGGTAGGATAGGAGGGTGCCAATGTTTTACGCTTTACGCTTTACTCTTAAGGTCTATCGAAAACAAGAATTTTTAGTTAAAAACAAAATATTTAAAAAATAAATAAAAAAAAAAATAAACAGTCTATAAATATAAAATAATATTTAAAAAAAATTAGAATAAAATAAATGAAATAAATAATATAATAATTAATAATAATTAATATAATAATAAAATAATTAATAATAATAATAATAATAATAATAAATAATAATAATGTAATGCTTAATGATATAAATAATAAATAAATAATAATAAGAATAATAATAATAATAATAAATAATCAATAATAATAATAATAAAATAATAATAATAATAAAATAATAATAATAAAATAATAATATAATAATAATCAATAATAATAATAATAATAATAATAATTAATATAATAATAAAATAAAATAATAATAATAATACATAATAATTTAAATTAAATAAGTAAATGAATAAAAATAAAAAATAAAACAAAGTAATTATAAAATTAAAAAAAAAACAAACAAAATTACACCTCCCCATTATCAAATAGTTAACACGTTATAAGGAAAAAGAATTTGAAGTATAAATTCATTCTTACCTTTAGAAACGAATTATATTGAATGATGAATTACAAGTAACGATATTATGTCCAACATCTCATATGTATAATCTAGTTCAACCCTTTCCATACCCATATGAAATGTTAATCCATCCCATCGAACAACCTGTATCACAACAACACGTAATTTCGTTACGACGTAGTAATGTCAGAACCTTTAGGAATACTAAGTTTCATCCCTTACGTAATCTCCTAGAAGTACAGCCTCATGTATCGAACCGACTGTACCATTACATCTCGTAACTTCGCCAACGACGATGTTTTAAGACCTCTAAGTATAATTTCATGGTTGGTTAGTGAGAGTTGTCTGTCTGTCTGTATGTGATTCATGTAGGGTTATGCGTGGTAAAAAACTTTACTTTCCCCCGCTTATTTTATCCAAAACTATTAACTAAAGAAAAAAACTTGAAATCAACAATCAATAACAAAAGATCATATGTAGAGGTTGTGGTGGCAGTTTGTTATGAGTTATGATTACTGCTTAGGTATTTAACAACAAAATAATTTTAATAAAAAATATGACTTAAATCAATAGATCAATGATCAATAGATCAATATCAATGATGGCAGATGTATCGTGGCGAGGGCCATCTTCATTTACCTACTTACTATTTACTAGCCTATTAGGTATGTAAACAATCAACATTTAATAAAAATATGACTTGAATCAATACAATCAAATATCAATAGATCATAATCATGATGGTAGGATGGTGTGTAGGCAGTTTGATTTTACTGATTTACTGCTTTTAGGATATGTAAAACACATAACAATTTTAATAAAAACATGACTTGAATCAATAATCATAGATCAATAATCATGGAAGGATATGAAGTTGGTGACAGTTCATTTCTGATTACGATTTACTGCTTTAGATGTAAAAACTTACCGTATAAATATATAATATATATATATAATAATAAATATATATATATTATATATACTATTATATAATAATATATATATATATAATATATATATATTAATATATATATATAATATATAAATATATATATTATATATATTATTATATATATAATATATATAATATATAATATATATATATATATATAATAATATATATAACATACGTATGACGACTGACGGGACTTTATCTGATCTCCAACACCTTTGGCAAAATCACATATCTTTATTGTGATGTGTCATCCTGTTTCTAATGTTACTATGTTACTATTAAGCCTAAGGCTTCTATAAACCCAATTCGATAGATAAGTATCTACCTAACGAAACAATGACGATGTAGACTAGTCTGGTTGTACTCGTATGAAAAAAATGCACTCGTAAATATGGAAAATACATTTAAGATCCTACGTGAAATATATTAAAAGATTGAAATGTATCTTCATAGCGGTTAAAAATACTAAAAAGGGCTTAGAAAGTTATACGAGATATAGAAAAGCGAGTCGGCACGGCGAAAAAGGCGGTGCGATGCGCCAGGGCCTTGGGGGTTGAGCCAATCGCGTCGTTGACCCCAGAAAACGCTTCTACGTACCCGAAAACCCATAATTTGACCCAAAAAACGTCTTAATACGACAAAATATTAATGTTGCAAAATGTTGCAAAATTTATTTGCAACATTGCATGCAACATTGCCTGCTGTCGATGTAGCACCCTATACTACTTACGTCCTATTTTTTCTCCAATTGGAAGAAAATAAATCAATGAGTAATTTTAAATAGATAAGAAAGACATTTTGAAGTGATGTTCTCACGCGTCTGGACAAATTAGCAACACTTTTCTTTATACTCTGACAGACATTAGAGGAAAACTGTAAAATTATTTATGTGTGCCTCAGCAATTTTACACATTAATTAATTTCAACAATTAAATGATAAACTTCAGTAGCACCGAAAAGCTACATAGTTACCCAATGAACAACACAAACTTCTCAAGCAATGACCGAAACAATCTTAACGAAAGTATGTAAGAAGCGAAGGCAGAAAAAGTCGTCAAAATCCTAGATTTCTAAATGCAGTGCGATATGGTTCAAATATCCACATATGTTTTCATGTACTGGAATTATAAACACCCTGCAATAGTTGATAATGACCATATCCAAATTCTTTATGATTTTGGAATACCCACAGACATATTTGTTCCAAATAATAGACCGGATATTGTACTAGTTAATAAAACGACAAGAAAATGTTAATTGATTTAGGTTGGAGTCCCGTATGATGAGAGGGTGGCCCTCTACGAAAGAGAGAAAGAAATAAAATACCAAAGACTAAGATATACCATCAGAAGGATGAAATGGGGAGATGGATGAGGTAGAGGTGTAGTGTCTGTGTGGGTCGAGTCCTCGGAGAAAACATTGATAGACTATCTTAAAGATCTCGTAAAGCATTGGAACAGAGGATAGCTATGGAAGCGATTAAAGGAAGCCTTAGCGTAATAAGGTTAGTCTTGGGGAGTTGAGTGTGCGGTGCTATGCCTTGACCCAAGGTTTGGGGACGGTGTAGCATCGAGAGTACCCTCAAAAGAAGTGTTTATAAAAAAAAATTCAATATGAAGCATCACGTGGATTATTTAAAAATACATAGATCATTTTCATAATATAACCTTGGAATGCTGTAGTTCATACATACACATACATTTATATATATATATATATGATATATATATTATATATATTTATAATAGTATCTTTATACATACACATATATATATATATATATATATATATATATATATATATATATATATATATATATATATATATATATATATATATATATATATTATTATTATATATATATATATATATATTATAGAAGATAAACATCACCTACGCCTTTTATCTAATCTAGAGGGATGTATATCAATTAATGTCCGAGCAGGACGAAGCGAAGCCCAAGCGGAAAGAATAGCTCACATTCTCCCACAGACCAGTTGCTTGGCGAGTGCTCTACCACTGAACTACCGGGCGCTTTTAGTATAAATAAATATAAAATATATATAAAAACATATATATATTACTTTTAATAATAATATTATATATATATATATATATATATATATATATATATATATATATATATATATATATATATATATATATATATATATATATATATATATATATATATATATATATATATATATATAATAATTATTATTATTATTATTATTATTATTATTATTATGCCAAACAATATATTTCAAATGCGAATTCACTATATTTCGCTATCAATCACTACTAATCACTATATTTTAATATTAATGTTATTATTACTATGGTAATTTATATGTATATTATATATATATATATATATATATATATATATATATATATATATATATATATATATATATATATATATATATATATTATATGTATATATATATATAGATATATATATATATGTTATATATATTAGTTATATATATATATATATATATACATACATATATATATATAGCATATATATATATATATTATATATATATATATATATATATATATATATATTAAAAATATATATATATATATATAAATATATATATATATATATATATATATATATATAGTAGTTATAGTACAGTTTCGTAGTCCCCCTGTTTTGGTAAGTTCGCGTTATTGGTAGGTTGGCCATACCCCTGGTGTTGTAGCTGACTGTACAGCAGAATTAGCCGTTGCCCTGATGCTGGCTACGACGCGAAGACTTTTTGATTCATACAACCAAATATTAAAGTAAGTTTAAAGAGTAACAAATACTATAAAAATTATGAAAAAGTTAAAAATTTAATGTAGCTACCAAAATGGTCAGAATATTCATAAAAAATTTAGGCAAATCTAATCATTCTGCAAATTCAAGAAAACGAGTAAAAAATTACAAAAAAAAAAGCGTTTAGTAAATTCAAGATTAATAGGATAGCGCCATGATTTTTTTTTTTTTTTTTTTTTTTGAGTTCTTTATTTCTCTAAATATTCCATTATGAATTTTTTCCTCATTTTTTAAAAAGGAAAAAAAGTATATAAATAAATAAATTATAAAATCCTAGCATGTTTAACATTAATATATTATATACTTTACAATTACTGAATGAATTTGTTTACAATTTATTTGAAACAATTCAATTTGTCTACAATCTACATGATGCTTATCTACAACAATTTGTCCTGAGATAATTTATTTATCTATCTTTTTATATGTCTCCACTGGTGGACAAAGGCAGCAGGCCTACCAAATTTCACCAGAGTTAAGAATTTCCCATGCCAACCCCGATACACGACGTTAAAAAGTACGCAAGGCAAAGGTAGTTGGGGAAATTAGATAAATGGAATGTCTTCTAGACTTCGTCAGTGGAGTACATGTAAGATCGAGTATAACTGTTAAATAGTGGTTACGTCTAAGATCATAGAGTTGGATAGAGAAAGGATGAGAGATTGTGTAGAAATGCGTGTTACACGATCCTCTTTTAATGGAGAGGTATTAGACTGGAGTGTTTGGAAGAACAATGTCCGTTGTAAAGGCGATAAACTAAAGAGAGTGACACAACAATTCGACTGGTAAAAAGAGAGAGAATTAATGAGTGCAGGAAAGTTGATAATATGAAAAGCCCCAGACTCCACCTTTCTATGGAGAGCTGTGTGAATGGAACAACCACAGAAGTGTGAGGCATTCTCCATTCAAAGCCGAATGACACTTTTATAAATAAGAAGCAACTGAGTGGGGTGAAGAAATTTTGAAGGCGACTTAGAATTTTATTTAAGAAGAAAGAAAGAGAAGTGATGTGATCATTTTAATTAAAGTGACAAAAAAAAGAAAGCCCAAGAATATTAAGGAATGACGAGAATTTGCGTTGAGCATTTTCAATGATGTTATTAGAGTTGTTTTGAAAGTTATATCGAGTAGAAAGATGAAGTAACTGGGTTTTTGAAGCACTGAAAACAACCTTGTTCTCAATGCCTCAATTAGAAATTCGAGAAAAATCAATTGCTATTTGTTCCAAGGCTGCTCTTCTATCTTGACCT
>JABUQX010045232.1:12500-60202 GCA_015478945.1 Trachelipus rathkii | reverse complement strand
GGCCACTCTTTTCGCATTGGAACCCACCAATATAACATTCCTGAACAATGCACTTGATTACATTGGAAATTCTCGCTAAGGTAGCGCACTTAAAATGGAACAAGCGCCCTAAACTGGGATCCGGCATATCGATATAAACTCGAAAACGGTAAGAGATGGATACTTCTATTCTTCCTTTTTGGAATTAGCGAGTGCAAATTGTTAGGCCGGTTGAAAATCGAGACCTACGATGCCAATAAGAGGAAAGTTAAAAAATTTATATTGTTTATGATTGATATTATTGCAGAATGCAAAAATGGCATTTATTTCTAGGTATCGTGTAAATCAAAAGAGTTTGTTTTCATCTTAGTTGTGAAAGATTGGAAATTTGGGGTGTCAGAAAGTTCTGACCTTCGAGAACCTCGGATGACCTTATATTATAAGCATTACGATTTTGTGCTGGGCGACGCATGGCCCGTCTTTTCGCATTCGAACAAACTAATATAACATTCCTGAACAATGCCCTAAATTACGTAGGAATTTGTCGCTAAGGTAGCACACCTAAAATCATCGAGTGCCCTAAAAAAGGAGGTCGACATCCTAATATTAACTCGAAAACGGTAAGAGACTGGAGTTTATTTATCCTTTCCGGTTCTTCGACATACTACGTGAATTTCTTATTAGAGGCCGCTCCTCCTTCCGAGAAACAAAAGATGTCGCTTCATAGTTCTTGATTTAAGATAATGAGATTGCTAATTTATATATAATCTATATCCTTCTATATCCTTTTAAGATTAAACCGCCCTGTTTTCCGAGACGCGGGTTACGGTAATTTTTCATCATCGTCAAAAACAACAAAAAAAACACAAAACGTTTCATTTTAAACATTCCAGTTTGACCGACATGTAGACACCGACATGTAGACACCGACATGTAGACAGACATGTAGACACCGACATATAGACACCGACATGTAGACACCGACATGTAGACAGACATGTAGACACCGACATATACGACGTCTAGACACCGACGTCTAGACACCGACGTCTAGACACCGACGTCTAGACACCGACGTCTAGACACCGACGTCTAGACACCGACGTCTAGACACCGACGTCTAGACACCGACGTCTAGACACCGACGTCTAGACACCGACGTCTAGACACCGACGTCTAGACACCGACGTCTAGACACCGACATGTAGACACTGATATGTAGACACCGACATGTAGATATCCCGTCAAACAGGACAAAGAAATACCGCATGAGAAAAACCTTTCATGAAATATTTGTTAAAAATAGAAAAGAAGAACAATTAAACCGATCAAAAGAAACGCCCTTAAAACTGAAGAGAAAAAGAGACGCAATATTAAGAAATGTTTCAGCTAAACAAAAACGAAAAGTTGATGACGTATCTTCCTTGGAATATGAAGATACTGATGTTATACCGCTACCAAAGAAGCGTAAGTCTTCTCCACCGCCGACAAAGGCACTGTCTCTAATATCATCGTCGAATACGTCGCAGAATGAAAATTCTCTAAATCAACCATCAACGTCGTCGATGTCACCACCGAAATTTCTTCCCGTTTCTTCTGTGACAACTAAATATAAAGCTTGGAAAAAATACGATAAGCCTGAGATCAAGTTCGATTTGTCTTTTTCTTATTCGCCGGGGTTCTTACAATTGATTGAAAATATAAGCAAATTGGAAGGTGTAGAATCTGAAGATGTCGCTTCATAGTTCTTGATTTAAGATAATGAGATTGCTAATTTAAATAAATTTTTCTAAATAAAAATGGTTTTATTATTATATATAATATATAAGTGATTAGTAATTTTTTTCATTTAACTAATAAATCTAATAATTATAAATTAAATTTAACTATTATTTTCCTAGCGCGATAAATATAAAGTTGGATATTAAGCATTCTACAAGCCTATGCGTAAGAATTGTCTCCAAGAACTCGAGCCACATTATCTACAATAAATAGGACTAAACAGGGCCGCATCACGATGTTAATATCTGTTCAACCCGTGAATATATCTTATAGAACTTTACTTTCGCTCGCGCGAGGATCTGCCCTTGTGGAAAAGATATTAAAAAATAACAGAAAGGAAGACCTTTTAAGCGCAAAAATTCACGTTGAGTTTTGTTCGGTTGATGGGGTTGAAGATGACGACGCTCGCGATGTTATTTCGTTATATTCTTACGACGAATGCCTTTTTCCAATTTTCAAAATCCTTCGTTTCAAAATTGCCAAATTCTTGGGTGAAGACGAAATTCAAAACTTTATCTTTGGTAATGGTAACGAGTCGACTATTAAAATTTCCATTACCGATGAAAATAAAAAAACGAATAAACGTGCTACTAAGAAAGTACTATCAACCTCGGAATTCTTCGAAATAGATAACAATGAGAGTAGAAACGAAAATTCAGATAATCATCCTCCTCGAGACTATGCCCAAGTTCTTCTTTCTTTCGAGAACAGAAATAGGCTGCTAAAAGGCATATGGAATCGAGTGAGTATCGGTAAAAAGCTTATCATTGAAAATTTGATGAAGATGCCACGAGAATCGGCATCGAAAAGCAATTATTACCGGGGTCGCTCCACCGACAAATGTTACGTCAGCTTAAACTGTTTTGACCACGATGACAAACACCCGAGTCTCTCCGTAAATTTAAATACTTTGGACTACAATTGTCTAGGGTGTAAAATTAAGGGAAAAATTAACGATTTGAATTTTCAAAAATTTATTTTAAAAAAAAAAAATTTATATATATATAAATATAATATATATATATATATATATATATATATATATATATATATATATATATATATATATATATATATATATATATATATATATATATATATATATATATATATATATATATATATATATATAATTGATTTTTTTTTCATTTTACCTTAATCTAAACTAGATTTTTGATTCTATATTTTGACGGTTCATTTTGTCCCGACAATTGTTATTTTTTTTATTTATTTTTTTTTATTATTAAAATTAAACTGGTCATTTACCTTCCCAGGTCTCACTGCCATTTTATCATCATCTTTTATTTCACCCGGTTTCATCGGGGCGTTAGCCCCCTGCGCGTGCATACCCGAATTTGAAATCACTTACGTTAATCATGGAAGAATATCAATATTCAAACCTGTTTTTTTTTGCGTTTCTATCAACGTTTGTTTACCAAAAATTGAGCACTTGGAATTTTTTAAAGAAACACTAATGAAGAATAGCGGTCAAAGCGTGTTTTATCCCGTCGTCCGAAGCTCGATGGATATTAATGTTTTCAAATGGACGTACCCAGTATTTAATTTACAAAAAAAAAATTAGCACTGTCTTCTAGGATTTGGTTTCCCCGTATTGTAAATTTTATGGCGCATTAACAGGATCGCTGCTTGCTTTCCTAACGTCAAAAAGTTAGATTTGGAAGGATTGAACGTGATGTTTGAAAAGTCGAGGAAGTGTTTGACACCCCCACAGCTCCACAACGATTTCTCGAAGGTAAAAGATCTGACAATACGGTTCACTAATAAGAAATCCGGCGAAAATATTTTAGAAATTCGTCCCAATCTGGAAACTCTGTGATTAACATTTTTTGACCACGCCGAATTTTCCATTCTGAGTAGCAAGAATTTAAGTTTCTTCGAATTGTCGGAGATAAAACACTTGAAAATTTCCGTGATTCATCGAGACCCCCCGTCCACCGCCGCAATTGAAAAACCCGTTATTCAAAAAATGAAGAACGTGTTTCAAGAAAGCAAGAAAGATTTCGACCTGACAGCGATTTCCTTATTTAAAAATCTTGAAACCCTTTCGTTGGCGGCTCGAAAATTTCGAAAAGACATGACGCCCAAATTATCTTTCACAAGGGTATCTCGAAACGGAAGAGGAATGATAAAAAAATGAAAAGAAGGAAAAGAAGATGATGATGATGGAAGCGTCGTCGTTTTATAATTTTGACGACCTAACGCGTCGACGCGAGAAGGTCGAAACGAGCGAGAACATAGACGATATCGTAGGACTTTCGAAAAACAAGAAAGGTTTCAAATTTGCTCTTGCTCTTGTATATTTTTATATAAAAATGTATTTGAGTACAACATCGGCTGTCTCAACGCGCAATGTTTGTGACGACGGCAACGGTTCCAATTCCGAAGACGCTCTGTTCAAAAAAATTTCCAAGAGATGCCAGATGCAGAAAGAAATTCTCTTCGATGGAAATGTTCACGATCTAGACAAGTATGTGACAATCAAAAATTCCACGGTCGAAAAAAAATTATTTTGAGCGAATTAAAAAGCGCTTACACGTATGTAAATACCTTAGTATTAACTATAAAACGATTGTTCAACTTTCAACAAAATGATGCGTGAAATGAAATACCTTCTGATGATATACTTCTATATTATGTTATTTCATAAGCGATTTCGATGTTAAAAAATATTTAGCCCCTTTCCCGCCCTTATAAGAAAGAAAATGTTTTCACCAGTAAAAACACGTGTTCAAAAATAAAAACTAATTTCGATCACAATTTTTATTCTTTTACAAATACTTAAAAAAATTGATTATTCCCAAATCCGTGTGAACGTTTGTATGAATTTATTACCTCGTCAACAATTTTAAAAAGTTCCCTAAAAAAAACATGATTTTTAATTGAGCGGAAAACCAAATGAAAAGTTTTTGGCCCGGATTCGCGAAATAAACCTAAGAATTTGAAAAAAAAATGCGGTTCACAAAAATATATTTCATCTTCTAACCATAACTCAACAGGATTTTGCAAAGTAAAAGCACCAACAAAACGAACTGGCAAATCACGCATCTTCAAATAATCATATATTTTTATATTCCATCGAATGATGGGAACTCCAGAAACGTCTGTCATAGTCACCACGAGTTTTTCTAATAGTCGGCTGAGATTAGTTCTGTGCGTAGGATTAGCGCATTCCCAATAGGATCTGCAACCATTTTTTTTATATAGCAAGCATTTATCGAAATTAAATTCTACTACTCCTCTTTTCAAAGAACGAGTAATATCAAAAAGATTATAAATTCTGCAAGGATCGAAGTGTTGCCAGTCGAAAAACGCAACGACATTTTCTAGATTTGGAGACACGCGACAAATATCGAGTAAAAGATCAGAAAAATCAACCTTTAATTCCAACAATTTTTCAAATGTGGCGTCATTTTTATCACATGGTGTCATTCGGTAACTATCGCTACTTTCTCCGTAAGGCGTACGTGAATATTTATTCCTTTCGATTATTGAGAAATCCAAATCTGCTGTTATTTCGATTTCTAAGCTGGTCAAATTGGGAAACGCTTCGATGATTTTATTGCTCAACGAACCGCATTCATGATTTGGTCCATGTTCCCTGAATATTTCGTCATATGATAATCTCAAAACACACACATTTGGAAATTGGAATGGAGAAAGGGTGTCGAGATTTTGGTTTCTTTTAAGGACAGCATTGAAATGACAAACGTTCGGTAAATTCAATTCCATAAAACCGTCCAATTTTCTATTACTCCTTTGCAATCGGCTTCTAAAATTTTTGGTGTCCCAAGAATCGATTATTTTCTTTTCTGTTTTCTTGCGCCACGATCGACCCGCGTGTAAATGGCATATTTGTCCACTCTTTTCGTGATTCTGTCGCATAAACAGTATCATAACCGCATAAATCCCTTCGCATGCGAGACAGAATGGTATTTTCATTTCGTTTCTTTCAAGTTCTTTAGTAAGAAATTTAAAGAAATTATACTGCAACATTGTTAGTAAACCGTCAAATTGATATTCGGGATATTCGTCTCCTGCTGCGTTTTTTTTTTCCTCCTTCGATAATTTTACTTGCTTTTTGAATGGTGGCGGAGTTTGACTGATTTCCCATTCGATTATTCTTCTGTTTTCGATTTCAACAACTACGACTAATTTGGATAAATTTTTGTTATAACAATTATCGCACATTTCGTACCCGTCATCCAACATAATATAGGGGTATCTTGGAAATATTGTTTCTTCCAAAGAGAAACTGAAAATCAATTCTAACGTTTTAACTCCAGTTTTTATAGCTAGTTCTCTTACAAGACTGTTATTAAAAACAGTAGATGAGTGTTTATGGTTTAAACGCACTCCAATTTTTTGTAAGTTAAACAATGATGAGATTTCGATCATTTCAGTTATGTTGTTACAATCCAGAGTTAATTCTTTTAAAAAAGGAAAATGAAATTCCGGCGATTTAATATCTTCCTCATCTTCTTCTTTCTCATCGAAAACTCTTTTTCTAGCTGAAGAAATTCTGTTTTTCTCCCTTTTGCAATGGTGAGGTTGCGTCAATTCAACATCTTCCTCATCTTCTTCCTCATCGAAAGCTCTTTTCCTGGCTGGAAAAATTCTGTTTTCCTTCCTTTTGCAACATCTGCATATTAGTTTTAACGCGTTCAGATTTGGAAATAAGATCGAAATATTTTTATGCATTTCGAGAAAGTCGTCGTGGGTGATAGGGTTAGTACCCGTATTAAAAATTTCTAGTTTCTCGACACGAAATAAAAGTTGATGATGTTTTTCTTTCATTAAATTCGTTAATTTTATAAAAGTTTCATGCTGGTCTAAAGAAATAATCAAAGATTTTAAACATTCGTATTCGGTTCCCATTATTCTAAAAACTTTAGCGGTTTTAGCAACCGCGGGAACAACTTCGGCATAACTTTCTTCGACCATATACTTGGTCAATGTCAGGGCTATTGATTCGGTCGTCCTGTACGGATTTTGCGTCGCATTTTCAAGAAAGTCTAGAAAGCTCGCCGAGGTGGTTTTCTCTTCGGCTGAATCGAATAGCGGTAAGAGCAAGTTGAAGTTTAATTCCTTCGCCCCGTATTTTTCAGTAAAATGATTCATAATCAAATAACAGTATACCGCGAACGTTTTCGAATCCGAAACTTTGAATGCATCTCGAAGGGACGATGTTTCCAAAACGGCTGTCATCGCTAAATCTTGCAAAGCTTTCACGTTCTTTTCCATTTCGAGTTAATAATTATTGAATTATAGTTCAAAAAATGATTAAGGTCGCGCGGTTATATTTTCTTCACCAAAAACAATCACAACTACGGTATAATATAGAGTTCTTTCGATTGTCAGATACTGCTCTATAAACGATATTCAGCGAAGCGACGTTACTTAATGATAAAAAATATTTTCTTTCGACTCCATTTATATACGCCAAGAATAAAAAAAAAAATTATTTATTATTTATTTAACTTAGAAATTAAAAAAATCATTAGTTTTTTAGGTGAACGAATATAAGTGAAAATTTCAATAGCAAGGAACACGAAAAAAAATTTAAGGCAAAATTTTTTTGGGCGGATATTGAGGAACAAAGCAGTGGGATAATCGACAACATATTTCCCAATTTTAAAAGTTTAAAAATTAGGGATAGAAGAGTTTCCTTCGCAAAAACTTCTCATCGGCTAGTATGCTTGGTTTCCATGTTGGAATTTGAAGCAATTTTCTTATGAGTTCTTATTATTATTATTATATTTTCAACCGAATATTGTCCTTAAAAATTGAAAGCTTTATTTTTGCCCGACTGACTTCAATATTGGGAAATTGCGAAGCCAGTTCTTTATAAATTTTTGAAATTATTATTAGTAAAAAAGTGAAATAAAATTTATCTCATAACAATAAACATTTTTCATATATCAATCAATTAATAAAAAATAATTAATTTTTTATTGCGAAATACATATGCGGTGTTATAATTTGCTTATAAATAAATAGCAGCCCAATGTTGGAAAAACATCAAAATCAGTGAGACGCAGCTACCAGATAGGAGATCTCCAACGTTTTTAATATTTTTCTTCCGTTTTAAACCCCGTAGCTCGTGCGAGGTTTTACATAAAAATGTCTTTGCGCTTGCGAGCAATAGCTGCTCTCACGGCGCGCGATGTTTGTGACGACGACGCTCTGTTCCAAAAAAAATCCGAGAGGTGCCGGCTGCAGAAAGAAATTCTCTTCGATGGAAATGTTCTCGACCTAAGCAGGTTTGTGACACTCCAAGAAATAATAAAAGGGGATCCCAATCTTTTAACAAATTCAGTCGAATATTTGCTGCAGAAACCCTACAATAATTTTAACCGTAAGATTCCTAGCGCCATAAAATTTACAATACGGGGAGACCAAATCCTCGAAGACAGTGCTAATTTTTTTTGTAAATTAAATACCGGGTACGTCCATTTGAAAACATTAATAATAGATCTAGATAGCCTAACAAATTTTAATAGAGCGATTACAAATGCGAGGCCATTAATCAAAATTAAAACATTAAAATTAATTATGGAGAAAAAGGTGGGAACAATCAACATTCCTAAAGTGTTGGAAATTTTCCCGAACGTAGTCGACTTCGAAATCAAATGTCAAAAGGGAGAAAAGAGGAATGAAAAAAATGATTACACACTATTCAGGTTAAAAGAAATGCCAGAAGGGCGATCAAAAGTACTAGTAGTAATAATGGATTATGAATTCATAGACAATATGTGTGATTTCTTATCAGTCTTCCACAATATAAATAAAATCAGCCTATATTTGAACGTGTATCATCGCCCTCCCAACCTCGACTTCGATAAGCTAATTCGCCTACTCGATAAAGCCCATTTTTTTACCACACTGGAAATAGTTTTACATTTTTCGTTTTGCGAAGAATTTTTCATGCATTGCGATTCGGCTTCTCTGACTAATGGTCATTCGGAAAGAGAAAAGTTTGTATTCAGTTCTCATATGCTAAAAAAACTCGTTTTAGCTGCTGGCGTTGAAGAGGCCACCGAAGTCGAATGTCGAGAAAATTTTGACCTCAAGCATCGTAGACTGTTCGAATGGAAACTGCAAACTGAGTGGGATTACTGGAATAACTTAAAATCCCTAGAAAATATTAAATATGACCGAAGAAATAATTTCTTCAATAATCTGATTAGATATGAGGCGGGCGCAATTACAAAGAAACAGTTGAAACATATATCCTCTACATTATCTCAGTTTTTATTCATGTTTGTTTGTCAATTTTCGTTTTATAGCAGCGAACGTTATTGCCAATGTCAGCGGCATGGTAAAAAGAAACAGTTTCGTCGATTACAGAATGCCGACTCGCAAAGCAAAGAAATTTGTATAAAAAATCCGCTTAAGAAAATAAAAGCGAATGATGAATATTACGACACTCAACGTGAAAATAAATGACTTCAACATAAAACTTTCAAAAATCTTCACATCTTCTTTTCTTTTTTCAATGTAAATATACAAATAACATATTCTTTTTGTTTACTAACAATTTACTCTATACTAACGTATGTTATGTAATCAAATTGCCTATGATGAAGGTTTGAATAAAAGAGTTATAATATTTATAGTTTTATTCCTACCAAAAAAAAATAAATTGTAACAAGATGATATATAATCTTCGCTCATATATAAGTTTTTCATTAAGTAAGATTTGTTATCGCTTTAGCTATATTTCGATTCATCATTCGTGTGTATATGCGCGTGCGCGTTTGTCTTCAGGACGAATCGAAAGATATTTCCGGGCTTTACGACGTGGACGTACGATGACAGGGAGCCCGTGAAAGTAAAAGTGAAAAGCAAGGTTTTAAATCAGTCGGAAAAATGTGTGATCGCAAACTCCTGAGCATGCTTGCTAGATACCGGTCGATATATTTTAATTTAAGGGACAAGACAGTCAGAGAGAGAAGAACAACGAATCGACTGATCCGCTACTCTAACCTAAGTTATTTGGAAAGTTTCGGACAAATTCCCACCCTCGGATATAAGGAAAAGCAATCTATCGGAGGACTGACTAACTACTAACGGTGTCTTCGTCGATAGACCCCATTCGACGTTCGATCTTCGCGGTTTCTAAGTTATAAACTCGAAAACGGTAAGAGATGGATACTTCTATTCTTCCTTTTCGAAATTAGCGAGTGCAAATTGTTAGGCCTATTGAAAATCGAGACCTACGATACCAATAAGAGGAAAGGTAAAAAATTTAAATTGTTCATGATTGATATTATTGCAGAATGCAAAAATGGCATTTATTTCTAGGTATCGTGTAAATCAAAAGAGTTTGTTTTCATCTTAGTTGTGAAAGATTGGAAATTCGGGGTGTCAGAAAGTTCTGACCTTCGAGAACCTCGGATGAGCTTATATTATAAGCATTACGATTTTGTGCTGGGCGACGCATGGCCCGTCTTTTCGCATTCGAACAAACTAATATAACATTCCTGAACAATGCCCTAAATTACGTAGGAATTTGTCGCTAAGGTAGCACATCTAAAATCATCGAGTGCCCTAAAAAAGGAGGCCGACATCCTAATATTAACTCGAAAACGGTAAGAGACTGGAGTTTATTTATCCTTTCTGGTTCTTCGACATACTACGTGAATTTCTTATTAGAGGCCGCTCCTCCTTCCGAGAAACAAAAGATGTCGCTTCATAGTTCTTGATTTAAGATAATGAGATTGCTAATTTAAATAAATTTTTCTAAATAAAAATGGTTTTATTATTATATATAATATATAAGTGATTAGTATTTTTTTTCATTTAACTAATAAATCTAATAATTATAAATTAAATTTAACTATTATTTTCCTAGCGCGATAAATATAAAGTTGGATATTAAGCATTCTACAAGCCTATGCGTAAGAATTGTCTCCAAGAACTCGAGCCACATTATCTACAATAAATAGGACTAAACAGGGCCGCATCACGATGTTAATATCTGTTCAACCCGTGAATATATCTTATAGAACTTTACTTTCGCTCGCGCGAGGATCTGCCCTTGTGGAAAAGATATTAAAAAATAACAGAAAGGAAGACCTTTTAAGCGCAAAAATTCACGTTGAGTTTTGTTCGGTTGATGGGGTTGAAGATGACGACGCTCGCGATGTTATTTCGTTATATTCTTACGACGAATGCCTTTTTCCAATTTTCAAAATCCTTCGTTTCAAAATTGCCAAATTCTTGGGTGAAGACGAAATTCAAAACTTTATCTTTGATAATGGTAACGAGTCGACTATTAAAATTTCCATTACCGATGAAAATAAAAAAACGAATAAACGTGCTACTAAGAAAGTACTATCAACCTCGGAATTCTTCGAAATAGATAACAATGAGAGTAGAAACGAAAATTCAGATAATCATCCTCCTCGAGACTATGCCCAAGTTCTTCTTTCTTTCGAGAACAGAAATAGGCTGCTAAAAGGCATATGGAATCGAGTGAGTATCGGTAAAAAGCTTATCATTGAAAATTTGATGAAGATGCCACGAGAATCGGCATCGAAAAGGAATTATTACCGGGGTCGCTCCACCGACAAATGTTACGTCAGCTTAAACTGTTTTGGCCACGATGACAAACACCCGAGTCTCTCCGTAAATTTATATACTTTGGACTACAATTGTCTAGGGTGTAAAATTAAGGGAAAAATTAACGATTTGAATTTTCAAAAATTTATTTGAAAAAAAAGTTTGCATATATACATATATATAATCGATTTTCTTTTCATTTTACCTTAATCTAAACTATATTTTTTATTCTATGTTATGACGGTTTATTTGTCCCGACAATTGCTATTTTTTTTTTTATTTTTTTTTATTATTAAAATTAAACTGGCCAACCTTCCCAGGTCTCACTGCCATTTTATCATCATCGTTTATTTCATCCGGTTTCATCGGGGCGCTAGCCCCCTGCGCGTGCATACCCGAATTAGAAATCACTTACGTTAATCATCGAAGAATATTAATACTCAAACCTGGGTTTTTGCGTTTCTATCAACGTTTGTTTACCAAAAATTGAGCACTTGGAATTTTTTAAAGAAACCCTAATGAAGTATAGCGGTCAAAGCGTGTTTTATCCCGTCGTCCGAAGCTCGATGGACATTAACAGTATCGCTGCTTGCTTTCCTAACGTCAAAAAGTTAGATTTGGAAGGATCGAACGTGATGTTTGAAAAGTCGAGGAAGTGTTTGACACCCCCACAGCTCCACAACGATTTCTCGAAGGTAAAAGATCTGACAATACGGTTCACTAATAAGAAATCCTGCGAAAATATTTTAGAAAATCGTCCCAATCTGGAAACTCTGCGATTAACATTTTTTGACCAGGCCGAATTTTCCATTCTGAGCATCAAGAATTTAAGTTTCTTCGAATCGTCGGAGATAAAACACTTGATAATCTCTGTGATTCATCGAGACCCCCCGTCCACCGCTGCGATTGAAAAACCCATTATTCAAAAAATGAAGAACGTGTTTCAAGAAAGCATGAAAGATTTGGACCGGACAGCGATTTCCTTATTTAAAAATCTTCAAACACTTTCGTTGGCGGCTCGAAAACTTCGAAAAGAGGAGACGTTCATATTATCTTTCACGAGGATATCGGGAAACGGAAGAAGAATGATAAAAGAAGGAAAAGAGGATAATAATGATGAAAGCGTCGTCATTTGTAATTTTAAAGACCTAACGCGTCGACGCGAGAAGGTCGACACGAGCGAGATCATAGATGATATTGTAGGACTTTCGAAAAACAAGAAAGGTTTCAAATTTGAAGTGAGTTGTTTTGACTGCAAAATGATGGATTCTATTCTCAGTTTTTTTCATCACTGGAATTGGTTGAAAGGAAATTGAATTGATTTCGTAATTTAATAATAATATATTAATAATAATAATAATAATAATAATAATAATAATAATAATAATAATAATAATAATAATAATAATAATAATAATAATAATAATAATGATAATGATTAAGAGTATATAAATAAATAAATAAATAAATGGATTAATATATTTTTTCCCTTAAATTAATTAGTTTTTATTTTTTCGATGTATACCTGTGTTATTATAATTTGCTCATAAATAGCGGCTCGGTGTTGTGAGAATTTCAAATCAGTGAGTTGCAGCTACTGGAAAGGAAATATTATTATTCCTACGTTTTATACCCATTGCTCTCCGAGAGGCGCCAACTGCAGAAAGAGATTCTCGTCGATGGAAATGTTCTCGACCTGGATAAGTTTGTGACGATCCAAAAATTAATAAGGGCGGATCCCAACCTTCTGACAAATCCAGTCGAGTATTTGCTGCAGGAGCCCTACAATGATTTTAAGCTTAAGATTCCAAGCGCCATAAAATTTACGTTCCGGGGAGACCAAATACTCGAAGACGGCGCTAATTTTTTTGGTAGTTTAAATAACGGGTATAAACATTTGAAAACCCTAATATTAAATCTAGAAAGCTTTGTAAATTTTAATAGAGCGATTAGAAATGCGAGGCCATTAATCAAGATTGAAACGCTAAAATTAATTATGGAGGATATGCACGACAACGAAGGAAAAATCGACATCCCTAAATTGTGGGAAATTTTCCCGAACGTAATTGACTTCCAAATAAAATGTCAAAGGCGTATACTATTTAATAAAGATAATGATTATGCGCTATTTGAGTTTAAAAAATTCCCAGAAGGAGATTCAAAAATATTAATAATGGATTATCTTGATTTCCTTGAAGAAATGTGGGATTTTTTATCATCCCGTGACCCAATAAATAAAATCAGCTTATGCTTAGACGTCAATTGTGGCATCATTAGGGTCGATTTCGATAAGCTAATTCGCCTACTCTATAAAGCCAGTCCCAGCACCACACTGGAAATAATTTTGCATTTTTCGTTTTGTGAACGATTACTCAAGCAATGCGATCCGCCTCCGCTGATTAATGATCGTTTGGAACCAGAAAAAATTATAAATAGTTCTTTTATGCTAAAAAATCTCGTTTTAGCTGCTGGCGTTGAAGAGGCCACCGAAGTCGAATGTCGAGAAAATTTTGACCTCAAACATCGCAGATTGTTCGAATGGAAACTGCAAACAGAGTGGGATTACGAGAATGAGAATAACTTCTCCAATAATCTCGTTAGATATGAGACAGGCTCGGTTAAAAAGCACCAATTAGACCATATATATTCTACATTATCTCGTTTTTTAAAAATGTTCATTTGTCAATTTTCATTTTATAGCGCCAGACCTTATTGCTATTGTAATCGACATAAAGGGAAGAAATGGATGCGGTTTCGTCGTCAACTACAAGCACTCATCGATGAAACAATGCCCGATTCACAAGTTAAAGTAAACGGATTAAAAAATCCGCATAAGAAAATAAAAGCGGATGACGGATATTTCGCCTTTCAACGGGATGATAAATGACTCAAAGCAATACTTTAAATACTTTCAAAAATCTTCACATCTTTTTTAACTTTTCAATGTAAAAATATTCAAATAACATATATTCTTTTTTTTACTAACAATTCACTGCAGAATCAAAAGTTGTGTTTACGACAAAGGTTTGAATAAAAAAAATTTAAAATATATAGTTTTATTTTTCATCACTCCTATAATTTTTTTTATTAAGTAAGATTTGTCATCGCTGTAGCTATCTTTCGAATCCTCCTTCGTGCGTCTATGCGCGCGCGTGTCTTTCGGACGAATCGAAAGATCTCACGAAAAATTTCTCGTACCGTTAATAAAAATGAAACGAACGAGTGAACCACGATTTTTCTTTCAGACGGTGACTTCCAAAACCCCACCTGCCTGTTTAAACCGCCTACATACTACCTATCCCTATCCCGTCCCGTCGAAAATAAATATCCTCGTTCTTTCCTGGTTCGATACATCAATAACGCCTTAAAAAAAAATTTTTTTAACCGAGTAAAAGAGAAAGAGAGAAAAAAAGAGAAGCGCGCGCGCGAGTGGAGTAAGGTACTACGGCAGAACGTGCCCACCAAACTTTTTACCATTGTTTTAGCTATCTTCGACCCCTCTTCCAGCGTTCGTGTATCGTGTGTCGCGCGTTTGTCGTGTTGTTAATCGAATACAAAAAAATAATACAGCGCCATCGAGACAATCATCCGCCATTATTCGAACGAGCTTGAGAACAAACCTCAATCGATCGGTCCTGCATCGTTTATATAAAAAGAAATAAAAATAAACGGACGGACACCGTACTCGGTCGCCCAGGGAATGAATTCTGCAATGAAACGCATCCTAATGAACAAATGCGCGATCGCAAAAATCTTCACCGGGATGCGTTCATGTACAGTAAAGAAAAATATACGAATATGGCGAATGATTCATCGACGGCGCGATATATTTTCTTTCTATTCGATCGTTTTGTGTTTGTCGTTTGGTTGGTTGGTTCGAGTGACTGAGATTTGTTTGGGAGGAATCTCAAGATATTACCGGCTCCACGACGGGGACTTACGATGACAGGGAGCCCGTGAGCGTCCGTCCTCATCAGCGTTCGAAACCTGTAAGTGTGATAGTGTCTGTTATGTGAGTGTACTGTTTAAAAGCAAAAAGCGGTAATAGTAGAAGAAGTGGCTTTTTTTCAAAACCAAAAAAAAAATTTGCCAGTAAAAATACCGTACTGTACTCGCAATTTTTCATTCCGGAAAAAAAACCTGACGTTAATAACGGGATGAACGAAAGTCAAAATTTCTTTCCGAATATCGTCTCCCTCCCGTTCGCTTTCCCATCCACCCTCATCTAACCCTTTTGGATATTGGAAAGAAATTTCGATAGTCGCTCGCCGGTTACATTATTAACGCTAAAACCATTTTTTCTATAATATTCGCTAGCTAGCTTGCTATCCGGCCGGCTTTCGAGAGAGGAAATGGATAAGCAATAGCATTTTCCTCCCTCGATAAATTTTTGAGAAACCGAAAGGAAGGAAGAAAGAAAGAAAGAATGCGCGCGAGCAAGGTACTACGGCAGAACGTCCGTACCAAAGTTTTGTCATCGCTTTAGCTATCTTCGACCCTCCTATGTGTGTGTTTGTGAATGTGTCTCGTTCTTCGATGGAATAGAAAGGAAATATGACCACGATACCGTAAAGATTCGCCTTTATTCGAACGAGCTCGCGAAACGACCTCGGTCGATCGATTCGTTCCGGCTCGTTTATATAAAAAAAAAAAAAATAAAATAATAGGACGGACAATAGGCTCGGTCGCCCATCGAACGAACGTCGCAATGAAACGCATCCCGATGAAGAAATGCGCGAACGCAAAAATCTTCGCCGGGATGCGTTCATGTACGGAAATGAAAAATAGACGAATAAGGGCGAATCGTCGGTCGGTAACAAGATATATTACCTTTCCATTCGACCGATGATCGATCGGTTTTTTGGTGTCGTGAATGAGATTGTTTCGGAGGGATGCGAAGATATTTCCGGGCTCCACGACGGGGACGTACGATGACAGGGAGCCCGTGAGCGTCCGTCCTCATCAGCGTTCGAAACCTGTAAGTGTGATAGTGTCTGTTATGCGAGTGTACTGTTTAAAAGCAAAAGGTGGTAATAGTAGAAGAAGTGGAAATCAGGGTTTTAAAAGAGTCGGAAAAAATGTGTAATCGCGAACCCCTGGGCACGCTCGTAAGGTATCGGTCGATATATTTTATTTTAAGGGACAGGACAGTCGGAGAGAGAAGAACAAAGAATCGACCGATCCGCTAATCTAACCTAAACTAACGCTATTTGGAACGCTTCGGACAAATTCTCACCCTCGGATAGAAGAAGAAGCTGCTATCTATCGGAGGACTGACTAACTACTAACGGTGTCATCGTCGTCGATAGACCCCATTCGACGCTCGAAAGTGCGGCTAGACCAGTCGAAAGCGGACCTGTAAATACCCTACCATTCCATTGGCCGTACAGCGCAGCGAAACAGCAAGGAACCCAACAACTTAGTCAGAAATGCCGCTTACCAACTCCTCTCATCGATCGAAATAGGATATCTAAATAGTTTTAGATGACCCATGCCCAAGCCGGCCCGTAACTGGCGGACCCAGACATATCCCCTCTATGTCGATAAAACCTTTCCGACCGAATCAAAGAGGGAAGCCGTAGCCGCTATCGAACGTCGTTTGGTTGAGAAATAGGGAAATGAAGCGGAAGAGGTTTCCGCGTGAATGTGTGTTTGTGTGTGTGTGTGTGCGTGAATGTGTGTCTGGGTTATCCGTCGCGTGTTTTTGTTTCTTCTGCAGCGCCTGTAGGGAAAAAGTTTTGCATATACATTAGTAAATAAATGGTCCTTAAATCTAAAAAAAAAAAAAAAAAAAAAAAAAAAAAAAAAAAAAAAAAAAAAAAAAAAAAAAAAAAAAAAAAAAAAAAAAAAAAAAAAAAAAAAAAAAAACAAACGGAACGGACAACAAACACAATAAAGAAAATCGCGATTTTACCTCAATTCGCGGTGCGAACCGCTTTTAATTTTAAAACCAAAAAAAAATTGCGAGTAAAAATACCGTACTGTACTCGCAATTTTTCATTCCGGAAAAAAAACCTGACGTTAATAACGGGACGAACGAAAGTCAAAATTTCTTTCCGAATATCGTCTCCCTCCCGTCCGCTTTCCCAAGCGTCCTCATCTAACCCTTTTGGATATTGGAAAGAAATTTCGATAGTCGCTCGCCGGTTACATTATTAACGCTAAAACCATTTTTTCTATAATATTCGCTAGCTAGCTTGCTATCCGGCCGGCTTTCGAGAGAGGAAATGGATAAGCAGTAGCATTTTCCTCCCTCGATAAATTTTTGAGAAACCGAAAGGAAGGAAGAAAGAAAGAAAGAATGCGCGCGAGCAAGGTACTACGGCAGAACGTCCGTACCAAAGTTTTGTCATCGCTTTAGCTATCTTCGACCCTCCTGTGTGTGTGTTTGTGAATGTGTCTCGTTCTTCGATCGATTAGAAAGAAAATATGACCACGATACCGTAAAGATTCGCCTTTATTCGAACGAGCTCGCCAACTGACCTCGGTCGATCGATTCGTTCCGGCTCGTTTATATAAAAAAAATAATAAAATAATAGGACGGACAATAGGCTCGGTCGCCCATTGAACGAATGTCGCAATGAAATGCATCCCGATGAACAAATGCGCGGAAGCGAAAATCTTCGCCGGGATGCGTTCATGTACGGAAATGAAAAATAGACGAATAAGGCGAATCGTCGTAACGCGATATATTATCTTTCCATTCGAGCGATGATCGATCGGTTTTTGGTGTCGTGAATGAGATTGTTTCGGAGGGATGCGAAGATATTTCCGGGCTCCACGACGGGGACGTACGATGACAGGGAGCCCGTGAGCGTCCGTCCTCATCAGCGTTCGAAACCTGTAAGTGTGATAGTGTCTGTTATGCGAGTGTACTGTTTAAAAGCAAAAGGTGGTAATAGTAGAAGAAGTGGAAATCAGGGTTTTAAAAGAGTCGGAAAAAATGTGTAATCGCGAACCCCTGGGCACGCTCGTAAGGTATCGGTCGATATATTTTATTTTAAGGGACAGGACAGTCGGAGAGAGAAGAACAAAGAATCGACCGATCCGCTAATCTAACCTAAACTAACGCTATTTGGAACGCTTCGGACAAATTCTCACCCTCGGATAGAAGAAGAAGCTGCTATCTATCGGAGGACTGACTAACTACTAACGGTGTCATCGTCGTCGATAGACCCCATTCGACGCTCGAAAGTGCGGCTAGACCAGTCGTAAGCGGACCTGTAAATACCCTACCATTCCATTGGCCGTACAGCGCAGCGAAACAGCAAGGAACCCAACAACTTAGTCAGAAATGCCGCTTACCAACTCCTCTCATCGATCGAAATAGGATATCTAAATAGTTTTAGATGACCCATGCCCAAGCCGGCCCGTAACTGGCGGACCCAGACATATCCCCTCTATGTCGATAAAACCTTTCCGACCGAATCAAAGAGGGAAGCCGTAGCCGCTATCGAACGTCGTTTGGTTGAGAAATAGGGAAATGAAGCGGAAGAGGTTTCCGCGTGCGTGTGTGTTTGTGTGTGTGTGCGTGTGTGTCTGGGTTATCCGTCGCGTGTTTTTGTTTCTTCTGCAGCGCCTGTAGGGAAAAAGTTTTGCATATACATTAGTAAATAAATGGTCCTTAAATCTAAAAAAAATAAATAAAAAAAAACAATCGGTAAACCTAATATAAAAAAAGTTGCTTAAATCTAAAAAAAAAAAAACACACCAACCCGGAACGGACAAGAAAAACAAAAAGAAAATCATGATTTTACCTCAATTCGCGGGGCGAACCGCTTTTAATTTTAAAACCAAAAAAAATTTGCCAGTAAAAATACCGTACTGTACTCGCAATTTTTCATTCCGGAAAAAAACCTGACGTTAATAACGGGACGAACGAAAGTCAAAATTTCTTTCCGAATATCGTCTCCCTCCCGTCCGCTTTCCCAAGCGCCCTCATCTAACCCTTTTGGATATTGGAAAGAAATTTCGATAGTCGCTCGCCGGTTACATTATTAACGCTAAAACCATTTTTTCTATAATATTCGCTAGCTAGCTTGCTATCCGGCCGGCTTTCGAGAGAGGAAATGGATAAGCAGTAGCATTTTCCTCCCTCGATAAATTTTTGAGAAACCGAAAGGAAGGAAGAAAGAAAGAAAGAATGCGCGCGAGCAAGGTACTACGGCAGAACGTCCGTACCAAAGTTTTGTCATCGCTTTAGCTATCTTCGACCCTCCTGTGTGTGTGTTTGTGAATGTGTCTCGTTCTTCGATCGATTAGAAAGAAAATATGACCACGATACCGTAAAGATTCGCCTTTATTCGAACGAGCTCGCGAACCGACCTCGGTCGATCGATTCGTTCCGGCTCGTTTATATAAAAAAAATAATAAAATAATAGGACGGACAATAGGCTCGGTCGCCCATCGAACGAACGTCGCAATGAAACGCATCCCGATGAACAAATGCGTGGAAGCGAAAATCTTCGCCGGGATGCGTTCATGTACGGAAATGAAAAATAGACGAATAGGGCGAATCGTCGGTAACGCGATATATTATCTTTCCATTCGAGCGATGATCGATCGGTTTTTGGTGTCGTGAATGAGATTGTTTCGGAGGGATGCGAAGATATTTCCGGGCTCCACGACGGGGACGTACGATGACAGGGAGCCCGTGAGTGCCCGTCCTCATCAGCGTTCAAAACCTGTAAGTGTGATAGTGTCTGTTATGCGAGTGTACTGTTTAATAGCAAAAGGTGGTAATAGTAGAAGAAGTGGAAATCAGGGTTTTAAAAGAGTCGGAAAAAATGTGTAATCGCGAACCCCTGGGCACGCTCGTTAGGTATCGGTCGATATTATATATTTTAATTTAAAGGACAGGACAGTCGGAGATAGAAGAACAACGAATCGACCGACCCGCTACTCTAACCTAAACTAACGCTATTTCGAACGCTTCGGACAAATTCTCACCCTCAGATAGAAGGAGAAGCTATCCATCGGAGGACTGACTAATTACTAACGGTGTCGTCGTCGATAGACCCCATCTGACGCTCGAAAGTGCGGCTAGACCAGTCGTAAGCGGACCTGTAAATACCCTACCATTCCATTGGCCGTACAGCGCAGCGAAACAGCAAGGAACCCAACAACTTAGTCAGAAATGCCGCTGACCGACTCCTCCCATCGATCGGAATAGTTTTATCAAATCGAGAACGCAATGGATTTCTTGCGGGCTGTTATGACCGGCCGGTAACTTATCCGTCAAGTCTGATAAAGGTATTCCGACCGAATCGAAGAGGGAGGCCGTAGCTGCTATCGAACGTCGTTTGTTTGTGAAATAGGGAAATGAAGCGGAAGAGGTTTCCGCGTGCGTGTGTTTGTGTATGTGTGTGTGCGTGTGTGTCTGGGTTATCCGTCGCGTGTTTTTGTTTCTTCTGCAGCGCCTGTAGGGAAAAAGTTTTGCATATACATTAGTAAATAAATGGCCTTAAATCTAAAAAAAAAAAAAAAATCATTAAACCTAATATTAAAAAAAGTGCCTTAAATCTAAAAAAAAAAAAACACCCAAACGGAACGGACAAAAAATAAAAAGAAAATCATGATTTTACCTCAATTCGCGGGGCGAACCGCTTTTAATTTTAAAACCAAAAAAAAAATTTGCCAGTAAAAATACCGTACTGTACTCGCAATTTTTCATTCCGGAAAAAAAACCTGACGTTAATAACGGGACGAACGAAAGTCAAAATTTCTTTCCGAATATCGTCTCCCTCCCGTCCGCTTTCCCAAGCGCCCTCATCTAACCCTTTTGGATATTGGAAAGAAATTTCGATAGTCGCTCGCCGGTTACATTATTAACGCTAAAACCATTTTTTCTATAATATTCGCTAGCTAGCTTGCTATCCGGCCGGCTTTCGAGAGAGGAAATGGATAAGCAGTAGCATTTTCCTCCCTTGATAAATTTTTGAGAAACCGAAAGGAAGGAAGAAAGAAAGAAAGAATGCGCGCGAGCAAGGTACTACGGCAGAACGTCCGTACCAAAGTTTTGTCATCGCTTTAGCTATCTTCGACCCTCCTGTGTGTGTGTTTGTGAATGTGTCTCGTTCTTCGATCGATTAGAAAGAAAATATGACCACGATACCGTAAAGATTCGCCTTTATTCGAACGAGCTCGCGAACCGACCTCGGTCGATCGATTCGTTCCGGCTCGTTTATATAAAAAAAATAATAAAATAATAGGACGGACAATAGGCTCGGTCGCCCATCGAACGAACGTCGCAATGAAACGCATCCCGATGAAGAAATGCGCGAACGCAAAAATCTTCGCCGGGATGCGTTCATGTACGGAAATGAAAAATAGACGAATAGGGCGAATCGTCGGTAACGCGATATATTATCTTTCCATTCGAGCGATGATCGATCGGTTTTTGGTGTCGTGAATGAGATTGTTTCGGAGGGATGCGAAGATATTTCCGGGCTCCACGACGGGGACGTACGATGACAGGGAGCCCGTGAGTGCCCGTCCTCATCAGCGTTCAAAACCTGTAAGTGTGATAGTGTCTGTTATGCGAGTGTACTGTTTAATAGCAAAAGGTGGTAATAGTAGAAGAAGTGGAAATCAGGGTTTTAAAAGAGTCGGAAAAAATGTGTAATCGCGAACCCCTGGGCACGCTCGTTAGGTATCGGTCGATATTATATATTTTAATTTAAAGGACAGGACAGTCGGAGATAGAAGAACAACGAATCGACCGACCCGCTACTCTAACCTAAACTAACGCTATTTCGAACGCTTCGGACAAATTCTCACCCTCAGATAGAAGGAGAAGCTATCCATCGGAGGACTGACTAACTACTAACGGTGTCGTCGTCGATAGACCCCATCTGACGCTCGAAAGTGCGGCTAGACCAGTCGTAAGCGGACCTGTAAATACCCTACCATTCCATTGGCCGTACAGCGCAGCGAAACAGCAAGGAACCCAACAACTTAGTCAGAAATGCCGCTTACCAACTCCTCTCATCGATCGAAATAGGATATCTAAATAGTTTTAGATGACCCATGCCCAAGCCGGCCCGTAACTGGCGGACCCAGACATATCCCCTCTATGTCGATAAAACCTTTCCGACCGAATCAAAGAGGGAAGCCGTAGCCGCTATCGAACGTCGTTTGGTTGAGAAATAGGGAAATGAAGCGGAAGAGGTTTCCGCGTGTGTGTGTGTGTGTGTGTGTGTGCGTGTGTGTCTGGGTTATCCGTCGCGTGTTTTTGTTTCTTCTGCAGCGCCTGTAGGGAAAAAGTTTTGCATATACATTAGTAAATAAATGGTCCTTAAATCTAAAAAAAAAAAAAAAAAAAAAAAAAAAAAAAAAAAAAGTGCCTTAAATCTAAAAAAAAAAAAAAAAAACACAAACGGAACGGACAAAAAACAAAAAGAAAATCATGATTTTACCTCAATTCGCGGGGCGAACCGCTTTTAATTTTAAAACCAAAAAAAATTTGCCAGTAAAAATACCGTACTGTACTCGCAATTTTTCATTCCGGAAAAAAAACCTGACGTTAATAACGGGACGAACGAAAGTCAAAATTTCTTTCCGAATATCGTCTCCCTCCCGTCCGCTTTCCCAAGCGCCCTCATCTAACCCTTTTGGATATTGGAAAGAAATTTCGATAGTCGCTCGCCGGTTACATTATTAACGCTAAAACCATTTTTTCTATAATATTCGCTAGCTAGCTTGCTATCCGGCCGGCTTTCGAGAGAGGAAATGGATAAGCAATAGCATTTTCCTCCCTCGATAAATTTTTGAGAAACCGAAAGGAAGGAAGAAAGAAAGAAAGAATGCGCGCGAGCAAGGTACTACGGCAGAACGTCCGTACCAAAGTTTTGTCATCGCTTTAGCTATCTTCGACCCTCCTGTGTGTGTGTTTGTGAATGTGTCTCGTTCTTCGATCGAATAGAAAGAAAATATGACCACGATACCGTAAAGATTCGCCTTTATTCGAACGAGCTCGCGAACCGACCTCGGTCGATCGCTTCGTTCCGGCTCGTTTATATAAAAAAAATAATAAAATAATAGGACGGACAATAGGCTCGGTCGCCCATCGAACGAACGTCGCAATGAAACGCATCCCGATGAAGAAATGCGCGAACGCAAAAATCTTCGCCGGGATGCGTTCATGTACGGAAATGAAAAATAGACGAATAAGGCAAATCTTCGGTAACGCGATATATTATCTTTCCATTCGATCGATGATCGATCGGTTTTTGGTGTCGTAAATGAGATTGTTTCGGAGGGATCGAAAAATATTACCGGGCTCCACGACGGGGACGTACGATGACAGGGAGCCCGTTCTCATTAATATTTGAAATTATTATTTTAAAAAATTTGTTTATTAAATATTATATAAGATTTTACTTAAATAACTTTAAATCTAGAATTTAGAAGAAACTTTTAAAAAAAACTTACCCGAGGAAAAGAATTCCTAAAACTTTAAAAAAAAACTTATCCGAGACGAAGATTTTCTAAAATAGAACACCACGACTTAAACGTTGCTTTTTTTTCTCACCGCGCCTTCTCCCTTCGCCCAGCATCCTATGGGCCGCCGAAGCGCCTTTCTTCAAAGAGAATTATAAAACACGTCCGCTCACAACCACCTCCAAAATAAACTGACTCACAGATAGGGACGCTGGGTGCCTTTATTTTTTTCCGGGAAACGAATTTATTCAATATTTATGAAATTAAAAAAAATATATATAAATTCACTTATTATTGGATAATTTTGATTTTCGCACTTAGGGTGGGGGCACGACTTTAGTTTTTGGCGGGAAACGACTTTTTTCAAGATAACAGATTTCACTTAAATAGAGAATAATAAAACACGTCCGTTCACCACCACGTCCAAAATAAACTGACTCACAGTTACGGCGGCTGCGCGCCTTTAGTTTTTGGCGGGAAACGAATTTATTCAATATTTATGAAATTAAAAAAATATACATAAATTCACTTATTATTTTATAATTTTGATTTTCGCACTTAGGGTGGGGGCACGACTTTAGTTTTTGGCGGGAAACGACTTTTTTCGAGATAACAGATTTTACTTAAATAGTTTTTAAATCTAAAAAAATAATTTTGAAAACTTAAAAAAAAAATACTCCGAGACGAAGATTTCCTAAAATAGAACACCACCACGTAATGCTTTTAATCGTTGCCTTTTTTTCTCATCTTGCCTTCTACCTTAATCCAACATTCTAGGGCTGCCGAAGCGCCTTTCTTAAGAGAGAATTATAAAACACGTCCGCTCTGCACCGCTTTCAAAATAAACTAACTCGCACTTATGGAGGCGACGCCTTTAGTTTTTGGCGGGAAACGAATTTATTCAATATTTATGAAATTGAAAAAAAATTATATAAATTTACTTATTAATGGATAATTTTCATTCTCGCACTTAGGGCTGGGGCGCGCTTTTAGTTTTTGGTGGGAAACGACTTTTTTCAAGATAACTGATTTTACTTAAATAATTTTTAAATCTAAATTCTAAAAGAAACTTAAAAAAAAAATACTCCGAGACGAAGATTTGCTAAAATAGAACACCATGACGTAAACGTTGCTCTTTTTTTCTCACCGAGCCTTCTCCCTTCGCCCAGCATCCTATGGCCGCCGAAGCGCCTTTCTTCAAAGAGAATTATAAAACACGTCCGCTCACCACCACGTTCAAAATAAACTGACTCACAGTTAGGGCGCCTGCGCACCTTTAGTTTTTGGCGGGAAACACGCCTTTAGTTTTTGGAGGGAAACAAATTTATTCAATATTTATGAAATTAAAAAATATAGATATATAAATTCACTTATTATTGATAATTTTCATTTTCGCACTTAGTGTGGGGGCATGACTTTAGTTTTTGGCGGAAAACGACTTTTTTCAAGAAAACAGATTTTACTTTAATTTTTAAATCTAAAAAATTATAAAAGAAACTTTAAAAAAAATACTCCGAGACAAAGATTTCCTAAAATAGAACACCACGACGTAAACGTTGCTCTTTTTTTTCTCACCGAGGCTTCTCCCTTCGCCCAGCATCCTATGGGCCGCCGAAGCGCCTTTCTTCAAAGAGAATTATAAAACACGTCCGCTCACCACCACGTCCAAAATAAACTGACTCAAAGTTAGGGCGCCTGCGCGCCTTTAGTTTTTGGCGGGAAACGAATTTATTCAATATTTATGAAATTAAAAATATATATATATATATATATATATATATAAATTAACTTATTATTGATAATTTTCATTTTCGCACTTAGGGCTGGGGCGCGCTTTTAGTTTTTTTGCGGGTCACGACTTTTTTCAAGATAACTGATTTTACTTAAATAATTTTTAAATCTAAATTCTAAAAGAAACTTTAAAAAAAACTTACCCTAGGTGAAGATTTCCTACAATAGAACACCACGACGTAAACGTTGCTCTTTTTTATACACCGCGCCTTCTTCCTTCGCCAAGTATCCTATGGGCAGCCGAAGCGCCTTTCTTTAAAGAGAATTATAAAACACGCCCACTCACCACCACATCCAAAATAAACTGATTCACAGTTAGGGCGGCTGCGCGCCTTTAGTTTTTGGCGGGAAGCGAGCATTTAGTTTTTGGCGGGAAACGAATTTATTCAATATTTATGAAATTAAAAAAAATATATATATAAATTCACTTATTATTGGATAATTTTCATTTTCGCACTTAGGGTACTTTAGCTTTTGGCGGGAAACGACTTTTTTCAAGATAACAGATTTTACTTAAATAATTTTTAAATCTAAAAAATTATAAAAGAAACTTTAAAAAAAACACTCGGAGACGAAAATTTCCTAAAATACAACACCACCCTGTAATGCTTTTAATCGTTGCCTTTTTTTCACACCTTGCCTTCTTCCTTAATCCAACATCCTAGGGCTGCCTAAGCGCCTTTCTTAAAAGAGAATTATAAAACACGTCCACTCGGCACCGCTTTCAAAATAAACTGACTCGCATTTAGGGAGGCGGCGCCATTAGTTTTTGGCGGGAAACGAATTTATTTAATATTTATGAAATTAAAAGAAAAATATAAATAAATTCACTTATTATTGGATAATTTTCATTTTCACACTTAGGGTGGGGGCGTGCCTTTAGTTTTTTAGCGGGGAAAAACTTTTTTCATGTTAACAAATTTTTTACTTAAATAATTTTTAAACCTAAAAAATTTTAAAAGAAACTTAAAAAAAAAATTCTCCGAGACGAATATTTCCTAAAATAGAACACAACCACGTAATGCTTTTAATCGTGGCCTTTTTTTCTCATCTTGCCTTCTACCTTAATCCAACATCCTATGGCTGCCGAAGCGCCTTTCTTAAGAGAGAATTATAAAACACGTCCGCTCAGCACTGCTTCCAAAATAAACTGACTCGCATTTATGGAGCCGGTGCCTTTAGTTTTTGGCGGGAAACGAATTTATTCAATATTTATGAAATTGAAAAAAATTATATAAATTTACTTATTAATGGAAAAATTTCATTCTCGCACTTAGGGCTGGGGCGCGCTCTTAGTTTTTAGCGGGAAACGACTTTTTTCAAGATAAATGATTTTTTTTACTTAAATAATTTTTAAATCTAAATTCTAAAAGAAACTTTAAAAAAAACTTACACTAGGCGAAGATTTCCTAAAATAGAACACCACGACGTAAGCATTGCTCTTTTTTTCACCGCGCCTTCTCCCTTCGCCCAACATCCTATGGGCCGCCGAAGCGCCTTTCTTCAAAGAGAATTATAAAACACGTCCGCTCACCACCACGTCCAAAATAAACTGACTTACAGTTAGGGCGGCAGCGCGCTTTTAGTTTTTGGCGGGAATCGACTTTTTGATTTTAAATTTTTGTTCGCGCCAATTTCAATCATGATCTTTAAAAGAAATTATTATATTAAATTTACTTATTACCGAGAAATTTTTATTTTTGAATTATGTTTATTTTAATTATAGATTTGACTTAAATTATTTTTAAATCTAAAATCTAAGAGAAACCTTTAAAAAAACTTACCCGAGACGAAGATTTCCTAAAATAGAATGCCACGACGTAATCGTTGCCCTTTTTTTCTCACCGCGCCTTCTCCCTTCTTCCTACATCCCACGGGCCGCCAAAGCGTCTTTCTTGAGAAGAGAGAATTACAAAACACGTCCGCTCAGTACCGCTTCCAAAATAAACTGACTCATATTCTTCGGAATTCGCCCTTGTATAGTCATCGCGTTTTATGAGGGCCATGGAGAACTTGTTGAAGAAAGTAGACTCGGCTGATAATTTTCAATTTTTTGGGCGCCAATTTCAATTACGATCTTTAAAAAAATTTTTTTTATATAAATTTACTTATTACTGCATAATTTTTTTTTGAATATCGGGCGGCGGCGCGCATTTCATTATTAGTTTTTTCTATAAACGAATTTTATATAACATTTATAAAAATTATTCACAACTTACCGTTTCGATGCTCCGTTTGCAAGCCTTTTTCCATCTTGTTCGACGACGACGCCGATGTGCCTTTCTTGAGAGAGAATTATAAAACACGTCCGCTCAGCACCGCTTCCAAAATAAACTGACTCTTCTTTTTCGGAAAATCTCTCTCGTATAGTCGTCGCGTTTCACCAAGGCGATGGGCGAACTCGCTGAAGAAGGTAGACTCGACTGATAAATTTCATTTTTTTCCTGCCACCCTTTTCAATCACATTCTTAAAAAAAAACAAACATTTTTATATAAATTTACTTATTACTGCAAACTTTTTATTTTTGAATATGGGGCGGCGACGCGCTTTTCATTAGTTTTTTCAATAAACGACTTTTATATATATAACATTTATAAAAATTAGTTAAAAACTTACCATTTCGTTGCTTCGTTCGCGAGCCTGTTGCACCACTGTTCGACGAGGACACGGGATCTACCATTATTCGGAAGCGCGAGCGCGTCTGGCATTCAAAGTAAGCCACGACGTAATGGACGCCTTCTCCCTTCGTCCAACATCATATGGACTACCGAATCGACTTTCTTAATAGAGACATAAACCGCGTTCGCTCAGCACCTCTTCCAAAATTTGTTTATTATAATAATAGATTTTTCCTAAATAAATTTTAAATCTAATATCTAAGAGAAAGTTTAAAAAAAAACTTGCCCAGGCAAAGATTTCCTAAAATAGAACGCCACGACGTAATCGTTGCCATTTTGTTCTCACGGCGGCTTCTCCCTTCGTCCAGCATCCAATGGATCGCCGTTGCGCCTTTCTGGAGAGAGAATTATAAAACACGTCCACTCAGCACAGCTTCCAAAATAAACTGACTCTTCTTTTTCGGAAAATCTCTCTCGTATAGTCGTCGCGTTTCACGAAGGCGATGGGCGAACTCGTTGAAGAAGATAGACTCGACTGATAAATTTCAACTTTTTTTTGCGCCTTTTTCAATCACAATCTTTAAAAAAAAACATTTTTATATAAATTTACTTATTGCTGCATACTTTTCAATATTGAATATGGGGCGGCGATGCGCCTTTCATTAATTTTTTCAATAAACGACTTTTATACATATAACATTTATAATAAAAATTATTAAAAACCTTACCGTTTCGGTGCTCCGTTCGCGAGCCTGTTGCACCACTGTTTGACGACGACTCGGGATCTACCATTGTTCGAAAGCGCGAGCGCGTCTCGCATTTCAAAGTAAGCCACGACATAATGGACGCCTTCTCCCTTCGTCCAGCATCCTATGGACCACCGAATCGACTTTCTTCCTAGATACATAAACCTCTTTCGCACAGCACCGCTTCCAAAAATTGTTTATTATGATAGATATTTCCTAAATAAATTTTAAATCTAAAATCTAAGAGAAACTTTGAAAAAAAAACTTACCCAGGCGAAGATTTCCTAAAATAGAACGCCACGACGTAATCGTTGCAATTTTATTCCACCACGCCTTCTCCCTTCGTCCAACATCCTATGGGCCGCCAAAGTGCCTTTCTTGAGAGAATTATAAAACACGTCCGCTCAGCACCACTTCCAAACTAAACCGACTTTTCTTCTTCGGAATTTACCCTCGTATAGTCGTCGCGTTTCACGAGGGCGATGGGCGAATTCGTTGAAGAAGATAGACTCGACTGATAAATTTCAATTTTTTGGCGCCTTTTTCAATCACAATCTTTAAAAAAATGTTTTTATATAAATTTACTTATTATTGCATAATTTTCTTTTTTGAATATGGGGTGGCGACTCGCCTTTCATTAGTTTTTTCAGTAAACGATTTTTATAAAGCATTTATATAATAAATTTTACTTAAATTATTTTTAAATCTAAAATCTACGAGAAACTTTTAAAGGAAAACTTACCTGAGACAAAGATTTCCTAAAATAGAATGCCACGACGTTCTCGTTGCCTTTTTTTTCTCACCGCGCTTTTTCCCATCGTTCAGCATCCTGTGCGCCGCCGAAGCGCCTTTCTTGAGAGAGATTTATAAAACACGTCCGCTCAGCACCGCTTCCAAAATAAACTGACTCCTCTTCTTCGGAATTCGCCCTTGCTTAGTCATCGCGCTTCATGTGGGCGATGGGAGAACTCGTTTTAGAAGATTGACTCGACTGATAGTTTTCAATTTTTTTCGCGCCAATTACAATCACGATCTTTAAAAGAATTTATATAATGTAATTTACTTATTACCACGCAATTTTCATTTTGAGTTATGTTTATCATAATAATAATAATATATTTCACTTAAATTAATTTTAAATCGAAAATCTAAGAGAAAATTTAAAAAAAAAACTTACCCAAGACGAAGATTTCCTAAAATAGAATGCCACGACGTAATCGTTGCCTTTTTTTCTCACCGCGCCTTCTCCTTTCGTTCAGCATCATGTGGGCCGCCGAAGCGCCTTTCTTGATAGAGAATTATAAAACACGTCCGCTCAGCACCGCTTCCAAAATAAACTGACTCATCTTCTTCGGAATTCACCCTCACTTAGCCATCGGGCTTCATGAGGGCGATGGGCAAACTGGTTGAAGAAGATTGACTTGAGAAGATAATTTTCAAATTTTTTTCGCGCCCCTTTCAATAAAGATATTTAAAAAAAATTATTTTATAATTTAAATTAGTTTGTGACGCGCAATTTTCATTTTTGAGTTATGTTTATTAATAAATAATAATAATAAATAATAATAATAATAATAATAATAATAATTAATAATAATAATAAATATTAATAAAATAATAATAATAATAATAATAATAATAATTAATAATAATAATAATAATATAATAATAATATAATAATAACAAAGAATTTGACTTAAATTATTTTTAAATCTAAAAATCAAAGAGAAACTTTTTAAAAAAAAATTACCCGAGACGAAGATTTCCTAAAATAGAATGCCAAGACGTAACCGTCTCCTTTTTTTCTAACCGCGCCTTCTCCCTTCGTTCAGCATCCTGTGGACCGCCGAAGCGCTTTTCTTGAGAGATAATTATAAAACACGTCCGCTCAGCACCGCTTCCAAAATAAACTGACTCATCTTCTTCGGAATTCGCCCTTGCTTAGTCATCGCGCTTCAAGAGGGCGCTGGGCGAACTGGTTGAAGAAGATTGACTCGTCTGATTATTTTCATTTTTTTTCGCGCCAATTTCAATAACGATCTTTAAAAAAAATTATTTTATATAAATTTACTTATTACTGCATAATTTTAATTTTTGCATATGGGGTGGAGGGGCACCTTTCTCGAGAAAGAATTATAAAACACGTCCGCTAAGCACCGCTTCCAAAATTTGTTTACTAATAATAATAGAATAACTTAAATAATTTTTAAATCTAAAATTTAAGAGAAGCTTTTAAAAAAACTCACCCGAGGAGAAGATTTCCTAAAATAGAACGACACGACGTAATCGTTGCCTTTTTTTCTCACCGCTCCTTCTCCCTTCGTCCAGCATCCTATGGGCCGCCAAAGCGCCATTCTTCAGAGATAATTGTAAAACACGTCCGCTCACCACCACTTACAAACTAAACTGACTCGCATTTAGGGCGGCGGCCCGCATTTAATTTTTTGCGGGAAACGACTTTTTTCAATATTTATGAAATTAAAAAAAAGCATATATATAAATTTACTTACTATAGGAAAATTTCCTTTTCGCACTTAGGGTGGCGGCGCGCATTTAATTTTATGCGGGAAACAACTTTTTTTTCAAGATTTAGCAAGTGCCTTTAGTTTGGGGTTGGAAACGACTTTTTACAAGGTAACATATTATACTTAAATAATGTTTAAATCTAAATTCAAAGAGAAACTTAAAAAAAACTTACCCGAGGCAAAGATTTCCTAAAATAGAACGCCACGACGTAATCGTTGCTTTTTTTTCTCACCGCGCTTCTCCTTTCGTCCAGCATCCTAATGGCCGCCGAAACGCCATTCTTCAGAGAGAATTATAAAACACGTCCGCTCACTACCACTTCCAAAGTAAACTGACTCGCATTTAGGTCGGCGGCGCGCATATAGTTTTTGGCGGGAAACGACTTTTTTCAACGTTTATGAAATTAAATATATATATATATATATATATATATATATATATATATATATATATATATATATATATATATATATATATATTATATATATATATATATATATATATAATATATATATATATATATATATATATATATATATATATATATAAATTTACTAACTATAGGAAAATTTACTTTTCTCACTTAGGGCGGCGACGCGCCTTTAGTTTTATGGCGGAAAACGATTTTTTTTCAAGGCTTATGAAGCGCCTTTACTTTTTAGCGGGAAACAACTTTTTTTTAAGAAAATAGTTTTCACTTAAATAATTTTTAAAGCTACATTCTACAAGAAACTTTAAAAAAAACTTACCCGAGGCAAATATTTCCTAAAATAGAACTCCACGACGTAATCGTTGCTTTTTTTCTCACCGCGCCTTCTCCTTTCGTCCAGCATCCTAATGGCCGCCGAAACGCCATTCTTCAGAGAGAATTATAAAACACGTCCGCTCACTACCACTTCCAAAGTAAACTGACTCGCATTTAGGGTGGCGGCGCGCATATATTTTTTGGCGGGAAACGACTTTTTTCAACGTTTATGAAATTAAATATATATATTTATATATATATATATATATATATATATATATATATATATATATATATATATATATATATATATATATATATATATATATTTATAATAAAAAAAAATATATATATATATAATATATATATATATATATATTATATATAATTATATATATTAATAATATATATATATATATATATATATATATATATATATATTAATATATATATATATATTTATATATATATATATATATATATATATGTAAATTTACTAACTATAGGAAACTTTACTTTTCTCACTTAGGGCGGCGAGACGCGCCTTTAGTTTTATGGCGGAAAACGGCTTTTTTTTCAAGGCTTATGAAGAGCCTTTACTTTTTAGCGGGAAACAACTTTTTTTTAAGAAAATAGTTTTCACTTAAATAATTTTTAAAGCTACATTCTACAAGAAACTTTAAAAAAAACTTACCCGAGGAAAAATTTTCCTAAAATAGAACTCCACGACGTAATCAATGCCTTTTTTTTCTCACCGCGCCTTCTCTCTTCGTCCAGCATTCTATGGACCGCCAAAGCGCCTTTCTTGAGAGAGAATTATAAAACACGTCCGCTCAGCACCGCTTCCAAAAGAAACTGACTCGTCTTCTTCGGAATTCGTCTTTTTCATGGTATTCGCGTTTCATGAGGACGATGGGTGAACTCGTTGAAGAAGATTGACTCGACAAATAATTTTTGAATTTTTTTTTTCGCGCCTATTTCAATCACAATCTTTAAAAAAAAATTTACATAAATTTACTTATTACCGTATGATTTTCATTTTTGAATATGAGGCTGTGGCGCGCCTTGCATTAATTATTTGTCAGTATAAGACTTTTTCATAACATTTATAAAATTATTTACAACCTTACCTTGTTGGTGTTCCGTTAGCGAATCTATTTCACGACCGTTCGACGACAACGCGGCATCCCCGTGGTTTGGAAGCGCATGCGCGTCTCGCATTTAAGAGTACGCCATGACGTAATAGGCGCCTTCTCCCCTAGTCCAGCAGAGTCTCTTTCACGACCGATCGTTCGACGATGACTCGGCATCCCCGATATTCGGAAGGGCGAGTGAGTCTCGCGTTTCGCAGTACGCCATGACATAATGGGCTTACCTAAATAATTTTAAATCTAAAATTAGGAGAAACTTTTTAAAAACACTTACCCGAGGCGAAGACTTCCTAAAATATTACGCCGCGACGAAATGGGTGTGATCGCTATTCTTTTTTTCATCGAGACTTCTCCATTCGTCCAGCATCCCATGGGCAGCCGAAGCGCCTTTCTCAAAAGAAAATTATAAAACACGTCCGCTTAGCACCGCTTCCAAAATAAACTGACTCATCTTCTTCGGAATTCGCCCTTAGTCATCGCGCTTCACGAGGGCGATGGGCGAACTCGTTGAAGAAGATAGGATCGATTGATAATTTTCAATTTTCCTTGGTGCCTTTCTCAATCACAATCTTTTAAAAAAATGATATAAATTAACTTATTACAGCATAATTTTAATTTTTAAATATGGGGGAGGCGACACGCCATTGAATAATTTTTCAGTAAACGACTTTTAAATAACATTTATTGAATTATTTAAAACCTTACCGTTTCGGTGCTCCTCACGAGTCTCTTTCACGACCGATCGACGGCGAGCGTTATCCTCGTTATTCGGAAGCGCGAACGTCCATTCGTCCAACATCCAATGGGCCGCCGAAGCGCCTTTCTTGAGAGAGAATTTAAAACACGTCCGCTCAGCACCACTTCGAAAATAAACTGACTCTTCTTCTTCGGAATTCGCCCTCGTATAGTCGTCGCGTTTCACGAGGGCGATGAGCGAACTCGTTGAAGAAGATAGACTCGACTGATAAATTTCAATTTTTTTTGGCGGCAATTTCAATCACGATCTTTAAAAAAAATATAATTGTATAAATTTACTTATTACTGCATAATTTTCAATTTTGAATATGGGCAGCGGCGCGTCTTTCTCGAAAAAGAATTATAAAACACATTCGCTCAGCACCATTTCCAAAATTTGTTTATTAATAATAACAGATTTTACTTAAATAATTTTTAAATCTAAAATTTAAGAAAAACTTTAAAAAAAACTCACCCAAGGCGAAGATTTCCTAAAATGGAATGCCACGACGAATTCGTTGATATTATATTTCACCGCGCCTTCTCCATTCGTCCAACATCCTATGCCCGCTGAAGCGCCTTTCTTGAGAAAATTATAGATCACGTCCAGTCAGCACCGCTTCCAAAATAAACTGAATCTTCTTCTTCGGAATTCTCCCTCGTATATTCGTCACGTTTCACGAGGGCGATGAGCGAACTCGTTGAAGAAGATAGACTCGACTGATAAGTTTCAATTTTTTTTTGCCGCCAATTTCAATCACGATCTTTAAAAAAATATATATAAATTTATATATTACTGCATAATTTTCATTTATGAATATGGGGAGGTGGCGGCGCGGCTTTCTCGAGAGAGAATTATAAAACACGTCCGCTCAGCACCGTTTCCAAAATTTGTTTATTATTAATAATAGATTACTTAAATAATTTTTAAATCTAAAATTTAAGAGAAACTTTTAAAAAAACTCACCCGAGGTGAAAATTTAATAAAATAGAACACCATGACGAAATCGTTGCGATTTTTTTCCACCGCGTCTTCTCCATTCGTCCAAAATCCTATGGGCCGCTGAAGCGCCTTTCTTGAGAGAGAATTATAAAATACGTCTACTCAGCACCGCTTCAAAAATAAACTGACTCTTCTTCTTCGAAATTCGTCCTCACATAGTCGTCGCGTTTCACGCGGGCGAAGGGTGAACTCATTAAGGAAGATAGATTCGTCTGATAAATTTCAATTTTTTTGGCGCCTTTTTCAATCACAATCTTTAAAAGAAATATTTTTATATAACTTTACTTATTACTGCAAACTTTTCATTTTTGAATATTGGGCTGCTCCTTGCCTTGCATTAGTTTTTTCAATAAAATTTTTTTATATAACATTTATAAAAATTATTTTAAACCTTACCGTTTCGGTGCTCCGTTCACGAGTCTGTTTCACCACCGTTCGACGACGACGCGGGATCTACCGTTATTCGGAAGCGAGAGCGCGTCTCGCATTTCAAAGTAGGCCACGACGTAATTGGCGCCTTCTCCCTTCGTCCAGCATCCTATGGACCAACGAATCGACTTTCTTCCTAGATACATAAAACACTTTCGCTCAGCACTGCTTCCAAAAATTGTTTAATATGATAGATTTTTCTTAAATCAATTTTAAATCTAAAATCTAAGAGAAACTTTAAAAAATCTTACCCAGGCGAAGATTTCCAAAAATAGAACGCCACGACGTAATCTATGCAATTTTATTCCACCGCGCCTTCTCCCTTCGTCCAACATCCTATGGGCCGCCGAAGTGCCTTTCTTCAGAGAGAATTATAAAACACCTTCGCTCAGCACCGCTTCCAAAATAAACAGACTCTTCAGCTTTGAAATTCGCCCTCGCAAAGTCGTCGCGTTTCACGAGAGCGATGGGCAAACTCGTTGAAGAAGATAGACTCAACTGATAATTCCAATTTTTTTGGCGCCTTTTTCAATCACAATCTTTAAAAAAATGTTTTTATATAAATTTACTTATTATTGCATACTTTTCATTTTTGAAAATGGGGCGATGGCTCGCCTTTCATTAGTTTTTTCCAGTAAACGATTTTTATATAACATTTATATAATAGATTTTACTTAAATTTAAAATCTACGAGAAACCTTTTAAAAAAAACTTACCCGAGACGAAGATTTCCTAAAATAGAATGCCAAGACGTTCTCGTTGCTGTTTTTTCTCACCGCGCTTTATCTCTTCGTTCAGCATCCTGTTGGCCGCCGAAGCGCCTTTCTTGAGAGAGAGAATTAAAAAACACGTCCGCTCAGCACCGCTTCCAAAATAAACTGACTCCTTTTCTTCGGAATTCGCCCTTGCTTAGTCATCGCGCTTCATGAGGGCGATGGAAGAACTCATTGAAGAAGATTGACTCGACTTAAGTATAAGTCGAAGGTCTAAGTGCTAAAAATAAAAAAATCTCAAAGAAAATTATTCACAAAAAATTTTTAAGTCGAAATTATTTTTCGGAATTTGCACTTAGATCTTCGACTTATACCAGTTCCCTAAGCGGCTTCACTATATGACGTCATAATCGGGTTGACGATAGTTCGAGCTTAAGAAAATGGCATTTGAAAGCGTTCAGCCGCTTTTGCGATTCCCGTAAGGCGACACTATATTATAGTGACGTTTCGAAGGGAAACCCAAAAACGAGCCTAACGGATCGCGCACAAATTTAGTAGTAAAATTATCGTCTTCAACCCGATATAGTGACGGTTCGAGGGGAACTGATCTAAGTCGAAGGTCCAAGTATAAGTCGAAGGTCTAGGTGCAAAAAATAAAATTCTCCCAAGAAAATAATTCACAAAATTTTTTTAAGTCGAAATTATTTTTCGGAATTTGCACTTAGACCTTCGACTTACACCAGTTCCCTACCCGGCGTCACTATATGACGTCATAATCGGTTTGACGATAGTTCGAGCTTAATAAAATGGCATTTGAACGCGTTCAGCAGCTTTTTCGATTCCCGTAAGGCGACACTGTATTATTGTGACGTTTCGAAGGGAACCTAAAAACGACCTAAAGTGATCGCGCGACACTTTTTAGGTATAAACTATCGTTTCAACCCGATATAGTGACGTTTCGAAGGGAACTAATATATGTCGAAGGTCTAAGTATAAGTCGAAGGTCTAAGTGCTAAAAAATAAAAAATCTCAAAGAAAATTATTCACAAAAAATTTTTAAGTCGAAATTATTTTTCGGAATTTGCACTTAGACCTTCGACTTATACCAGTTCCCTAAGCGGCGTCACTATATGACGTCATAATCGGTTTGACGATAGTTCGAGCTTAAAAAAATGGCATTTGAAAGCGTTCAGCCGCTTTCGCGATTCCCGCAAGTCGAACATTATATTATAGTGACGTTTCGAAAGGAACCCAAAAACGACCTAACGTGATCGCGCGACACCTTTTTAGGTATAAACTATCGCTTCAACCCGATATAGTGACGTTTGGAAGGGAATTGATATAAGTCGAAGGTCTAAGTGCTAAAAAATAAATTCTCCCAAAGAAAATAATTCACAAAATTTTTTTATGTCGAAATTATTTTTCGGAATTGCACTTAGACCTTCGACTTACACCAGTTCCCACCCGGCGTCACAAATGACGTCATATCGGTTTGACGAAGTTCGAGCTTAATAAAATGGTATTTGAACGCGTTCAGCCGCTTTTTTGATTCCCGTAAGGCGACACTATATTATAGTGACGTTTCAAAGGGAACCCAAAAAACGACCTAAAGTGATCGTGCGACACCTTTTAGGTATAAACTATCGCTTCAACCCGATATAGTGACGTTTCGAAGGGAACTAATATATGTCGAAGGTCTAAGTATAAGTCGAAGTCTAAGTGCTAAAATCTAAAAAATCTCAAAGAAAATATTTCACAAAAATTTTTTAAGTCGAAATTATTTTTCGGAATTTGCACTTAGACCTTCGACTTATACCAGTTCCCTAAGCGGCGTCACTATATGACGTCATAATCGGGTTGACGATAGTTCGAGCTTAAGAAAATGGCATTTGAAAGCGTTCAGCCGCTTTTGCGATTCCCGTAAGGCGACACTATATTATAGTGACGTTTCGAAGGGAACCCAAAAACGACCTAAAGTGATCGCGCGACACCTTTTAGGTATAAACTATCGCTTCAACCCGATATAATGACGTTTCGCAGGGAACTAATATATGTCGAAGGTCTAAGTATAATTCGAAGGTCTAAGTGCTAAAAAATAAAAAATCTCAAAGAAAATTATTCACAAAAAATTTTTAAGTCGAAATTATTTTTCGGAATTTGCACTTAGACCTTCGACTTATACCAGTTCCCTAAGCGGCGTCACTATATGACGTCATAATCGGTTTGACGATAGTTCGAGCTTAAGAAAATGGCATTTGAAAGCGTTCAGCCGCTTTTTCGATTCCCGTAAGGCGACACTATATTATAGTGACGTTTCGAAGGGAACCCAAAAACGACCTAACGTGATCGCGCGACACCTTTTAGGTATAAACTATCGCTTCAGCCCGATGTAGTGACGTTTGGAAGGGAATTGATATAAGTCGAAGGTCTAAGTATAAGTCGAAGGTCTAAGTGCTAAAAAATAAATTCTCCCAAAGAAAAGTTTATTATAATAATTATAGATTTTACTTAAATTATTTTTAAATCTAAAATTTAAGAGAAACTTTAAAAAAAAACTTACCCGAGACAAAGATTTCCTAATATAGAATGCTATGACGTAATCGTTGCCTTTTTTCTCACCGCGACTTCTCCCTTCGTTCAGCATCCTGTGGGCCGCCGAAGCGCCTTTCTTGAGAGAGAATTATAAAACACGTCCGCTCAGCACCGCTTCTAAAATAAACTGACTCCTTTTCCTCGGAATTCGCCCTTGCTTAGAGATCGCGCTTCATGAGGGCGATGGGAGAACTCATTGAAGAAGATTGACTCGACTGATAATTTTCAAATTTTTTTCGCGCCAATTTCAATCACGATCTTTAAAAGAATTTATTATATAATTAAATTTACTTTTAACGCGGAATTTTCATTTTTGAATTATGTTTATTATAATAATAGAATTTACTTAAATTATTTTTAAATCTAAAACCTAAGAGAAACTTTTAAAAAAACTTACCCAAGACGAAGATTTCATAAAATAGAATGCCACGACGCAATCGTTGTCTTTTTTATCTCAACGCGCCTTCTCCCTTCGTTCAGCATCCTGTGGGCCGCCGAAGCGCCTTTATTGAGAGAGAGTTATAAAACACGTCCGCTCAGCACCGCTTCCAAAATAACTGACTCCTCTTCTTGGGAATTCGCCCTTGCTTAGTCATCGCGCTTTATGAGGGCGATGGGCGAACTCGTTGGAGAAGATTGACTCGACTGGTAATTTTCAATTTTTTTACGTCAATTTCAATCACGATCTTTAAAAAAATTATTATATAAATTTACTTATTACCGCTTAATTTTCGTTTTTGAATACTGGGAGGCGGTGTGCCTTTCATTAGTTTTTGTCAGTGAACGACTTTTTTATATAACATTTATAATAAAATTAGTAACAACCTTACCGTTTCAGTGTTCCTTTCGCGAGTATCCTTCACGACCGTTTGACGATGTCTTCTCCCTTTGTCTAGCATCACATGAACCGCCAAAGTGCATTTCTTCAGAGAGAGAGTTAGTTATAAAACACATATTCTCAGCACTTCATTCAAAATAAATTGATTCCTATTCTTCTTCTGAATTCGCCTTCGTATAGTCATCGCATTTCACGAAGGCGTTGGGCGATATCGTTGAAGAAGGTAGACTAGACTGATAATTTTAAATTTTTTTTTTGTGCTAATTTTAACCACCATCTTTATATAAATTTACTTTTTACCGCATAATTTTCATTTTTTATTATAAGGCAGCGGCGCGCCTTTCATTAGTTTTTGTCAGTAGTCGACTTTTAAATAACATTTATAAAAAATATCAACAACCTTACTTTTTCGATGCTTCGTTCGCGAGTCTCTTTCACGACCGTTCGACGGCGCATTCTCCCTTCGTCCAGCATCCTATGGACCGCCGAAGCGCTTTTCTTCAGAGAGAGTTATAAAACACGTCCGCTCAGCACCGCTTCCGAAATAAACTGACTCTTCTTCTTTGGAACTTGCCCTCGTATCGCCATCGCGTTTCATGGGGGGCGATGGCTGAATTCGTTGAAGAAGGTAGACTCGATTGATAATTTTCAATTTTTTTGGCGCCAATTTCAATCACAATCTTTAAAAAAAATGTTTTTATAAATTTAATGACATTTTAGAAGATTTTCAAACTTTTTTAATATCGTGAGTTTTAAAACGCTATTCAGCTATACGTAATGCTTTTTTTCATGAAGGGGTTGGGCGAACTCGCTGAATATTTTTTATGTAGACCTTGAAGCTAACCACGTCGGTCGAAGAGAATTCGCTTTCACTCTCAAAAATACGTTTGATCGTTGTTTTGAGAATTTTCAACTTTTTCTTGGCGCTGTTTTCAACTCTTCGAGCGCGGAATTTGATAAAACTCTTCCATCTTCGTACCGTCTATCTGTCTTGGAATATTTCATCATTAAATTATATTTTATATTTAAAATAAAACGTGAATATAATTTTTAATCGATCTATAATAATTACGATATATGAAAATAAAAGCTCATATATAATCTCGGTAATCGAATTTCGCGAACATTTTTATTCATCCGAACGATGGAAGAGGCAGCAGCAGCAGCAGCAGCAGCAGAAACAGTTGCTCTCCTAAATGTAACTCAACTGGCTCTAAAAAACGATGGTGGAAAAAAAGAGGATTTGATAACAAAATATTCAAATTTCGTGCGAGGTGATAATTCGAGAAAGCGGCAAAAGATCCTTCGCTTGAAAGAAAACAATTGCGAAATTGATTTCAATAGCTTATTTCTTTCGAATAATTGGGGGTCGATAGAAAACCTCCCTAATAATTCTCACCGCGATGATATCAAATGGTTGTGTCTTTCTAAAGCCGAACGTCGAGAAAGGGTGAAAAGATTATGTCCTCTTTTTTACAGACACAATGAAAACACAGAAAAATTTATCGCCGCTCACAAAATTCAAATTTTAAATTTAGCCGTAGAAAGCTCATTACGTCATTTGCGAAAGAACAAAAAGGAGCGAGATTATTTTCCGTTTTCTGAGAACGATGAAGTGTATTTCAACAATATCAAAGAAAGAGGCTATTTTAAAAGAGAAAAAAGCGACCTCGATAAATCTTATTGGAATGCTGACATATTTAAGTCGTCTTTTTCTAACGAAATTTACGATCAGGAAGAAAATAAAGATTCATCCCTATATTTAATAATTCCGTCGTCTTTCGAATCTAAGGGCGTCGCAGAATTTAATTTTAAATTCTTTACGGATGAGGATTACAAAAAATTGAGTGTGGAAGAAAAACAAAAGAGTATTCGGCTGAATAAAATTCCGATCACTTGGAGTCAAATTTTACAAAGTTGCGTTGAGGAAATTTCGACTACTTTTCGTTCAGGGAAACTTGATGACGAGGACACTGATTTGTCGAATTTAATTTGGATTATGACTGGAGAAATGGTTAATGCTTCAAATTGCGGGAGGAGCCAAAAAAGAAGTCGCGGCCAACGGGTGAGGAAAGGTTATTTCCAGTTAAATACAAGAGATAATTACGGCGATTTGTTTCTTTATAACGCCGTTTTGTATTTGTTAAACCCGAGTTGCAAAATATTTTCCACTTCTCCCCTGAATTACTTTTCGCTCAAACTATTTTTTTTCCTTCGGTCGTATTACGTCAAACCGAAACGGTACGTCAACGAGTTAAAGGCTTTCAATGAATCGTATACGGTTTGGCTGCTGAGAGACGACGTTCTTAAATGTTTATTCAATCGCATGATCGCTAAAGAAGTGAATAACATTAGCAGTTACAAATCGCACGAAGATAATTTAGTGAAATCGCCAGCTTTCCCGTTAATGACTTCATCGATTTTCAATGTGTTAAAAAAGAAGCTAATCGCTTTAGATAACGCTCCTCAAAATTGTTATAAAGAGGAAATGATTCGGAAATGTCTAGTCGTTATCGAAATCTTCCTGGGTTTGGTATACGGTCTTAATTGGAAATGGATTAAATATTTATCTTATAATGATGTTTTAAATTTGATTTTAGGAGTGCCTTCCGACGATAAATTACCCGCACCGCACGTCCTCGGACTCCCTTCATCGATCCTCTATTTATTGGGATGCGATCCCATCGAATGTTACAGATTCAAGAGAAATTGCGACGATGACGAAATAGGTAAAAGTTCAGATGAGAAATGGGAAAGTTTACTCCATTACACGACGAAGTATAATAATGATAATAACAATAACACCAACGGAATTGCTTTTTCCTTCGATAAAGGATTATTTCCCTTGTTGACGGCGCTCCCTTCAAAATCACTCGCCGCATCGTCGTCTTCGTCGTCCTCGATTTCAGAAAATTATCAAAACCTGAAATTAATATTTGAAGAAGCAAAAGTATCCATAGATCAGTTTAAAAATAAATTATTGCAAGAAAATGGACAGGAACTAATATTTCCTAAAATGGAACGAGCGAGTAAAACGTCGTTTGATACTACTGGGATGTCTTTTTTCAGAATATACGCTCAACATTCGCCGTTTAATTTGTTATCGTTTGTGAAGAAAACCGACAATGGCGAGTATAAATTTTGTAACATAGGCGACATGGCGTTGATGGCATTTTTAAAATTGCGCGTTTTATCCCAAACTATAAATATGGAAAGTAAAGTGTATTTCGTGAAGGCTTCGAGCGAATTTAAAACGACTATTCAGGAAATCATCGCGCGAGATATTTCTGATCGCGAAATCCCCCACTTATCTTTGGAAGATGCCGCTGAAGAATTCTCGCCACCTAAAAGAGCTAGATTATCGATGATAAGCAAATGCCAAAAAGCGCCGCCCTCCGAAAAGAAGAAGATGAATGCCAGGAAGTTTGATTCGACGGCGAAGGTGGAGAGTGTTAGAGATTGTAGATATAGAACTATAAACATTTTGCAAAAATTAAATGACGATGGTTGGAATAAGGGTGAAAAATCTTTCAAGGGTGAGCGAAAAATGTCGAGTGAGGAATTTAAATACGATTCCAACATTCGCTCTAAGGACTTTCATCTAAATTTGCTAAGATCGACTTCATTGAAGTTTGTCTCAGCGACGTACCTTAAAATACACGCAGATGATTATTTTCACCGAGACCTTTTAGAAGGCAATTTCGTAAAAGAAATAAGCAAGGTAAAGATATTTTATTCGGATTTCACTTATTTTCATGATGAGGTATCTGCCCCGTCTTTTTATTTTTCCTCAATCTTCCCTCCAATCAAGAACGACGAGCAAATCGCCACTGACGAGAAATAAATATGTGGGCGTGGGGAGGATTTATAGAAAGCTTTTGAACGAAGATTGGAATGAACATATTTCACGTAGGCCATTACGTAAATTTTTTAATGATATGGGTTGAGCAATTATTTTCATCGAGACCGTCGTTTAGAAAGCAATTCCAACATTCGATCACGAAAGTAAAACCAATATAAAGAAAGAAAAAAGCTCCAAATTTGCGATTGTTGAATATTACATTATCCAACGATAGTTTGTACAAATGCATTTTAACATATTATTGATTAATTAGGTGTATTTTTTTTGCTTGTTTTATGCTTTCTTCATGTTTAAATAAATCGTCAGTAAAATCACTTTTTATATTATTTTTCTCTATGGGGGGATGTTGTATTCGAAATCGAACACGTATTTATATATCAATCACGCAAATGTAAAATAAAACGAGGGTTGAAGAAGAGACTTTTCTCGGTTTCTAAAAATAACGAACATTCTCGACATGTTTTTCACTGGAAAATACAGCACTTAAACGAGATGTTGCACGATATCTACATATTTCTGTGGAAAATGGTAACCGATAAAAACGACGTCGTTAACATCGCCAGTATAGCGATTTTCTAATATGTATCGTCGCCGCCTCTGCGGTAGTTAAAAAAAATATGACCAGACATCAACATGACGGCTCTCAAGGGCGACGATCCGAGAAAATAAGAAATTTTTCATTCGACAACGTCTAGATTAAATCAGCGCGCCTCGGTGAAACGAGCTCGGGAAACTCGTGCAATGACTACCGACAACGTCAACAACATCGATCTTCTAGCGGTTTCGGAAAATTGGTTGCCTCGTCTGCTGTAAAATATATAGTCTTCCTCCAAAAAATAAAGGGATATCTACCACGCCGCTTTTCTGTACAGAGCATCAACAGCGACGACGAGTGGGCGAAGAAACTGTTAATTCGATGACGACGACGACGCTGCGAAATCAGCGTGCCTTGACGAAACGATCTATTGCGAATTCAGCGTGCTTCTACAAAATTAGCTACGGCGAATTCGGTAGATTAACAGCGCTTCTGAAAACGATAACGGAGGTCGTTACTATCGATCTCGTAGTCGTAGCGTTTCGGGACACGGGTCGCCGTTTTTCCGCGGCGGTTTAACAAAGTCTATTTAAATTTTCCAAAAAAATCGAATACTCTCGCTTCGCGTTTAATAAGAGAGAGCGTCAACATCGACACCGGCCGAGCGAAACAACCACCATCCGATACACTAAATAAAATATTTCCACGAAGACGCGACGAAAAAAGTTTAGCAGAAATTCAACGACAAAAGAATAAAAAAAATCATCGCGCCTAAAGGAAAGATTTATAAAAAAAAACAAAATTATAAATATTTAACAATTTATTTGGTTTCGAAGCATATTAAAAAAATTTATTTTTTAAAATTTGGTAATATAATAAATATAAAAATAAAAATTGAGATAAAATAATTTATATTACTTCGCTACCTATAAATTTGGTACACTACCTTCGAGCGAGTTCATTTTCTGCTTAGCGCCTTTACGAGATTGACGCATAAGAAGAAGAGAAGATATTAATTATGTTTACGAAAATAAAATTACGTCACTCTTTTACGATGAACATCGAGGAGAACGATAAAACTTCGAAAGAATCACAGGACATCCTCGAAAAAGCTCGAGCAGATGTAGAAGACCGTGTTAAGCAATACCAAGTCCAAAAAGCCTTTCCGTTAAAATGCGTTTCTATCACTAAGCCGAATGGATCCAACGCTTTGAAGATACATTCCAACGAATACGATAATAACCACCCCGATAAAAACAAATCGCGAATTGTGCCCTCGTTGGAGTGCTTGGGATCGAAACCCGATTTCGTTTCTCAATCAAATGTATGCGCGAAAGTTGATCCGAGTCTTTGCGTGATGTACAACGGAATGTTTTTTTGGGAATTTGATTTTTTGAAAGAAAACCCCCAACTCATAAATGTGCAAGATAGAAAGCAGTCAGAACTTCTTGTTTTCGATTACTTTTGCGATTTAGCCCATAAACTGAATCTCGAACTGAAAAAGATTTGCGAATCGAGTTCAACCCTTTACGAAGAAATATGTTTTTCGCAATCGGAACAGCATTATGAAAAGTTTTTCAATCAGTACAAAGCGAAAAGCAAAGATTTCCCCGTCATACCCGAAATAAAAATAAACCTCCTCAGGGAAGTACCGGTTTTTGAACCCGTCGATGAATACTCCCCGTTAGATTACGAAAAGTATAATCAGGAAAATATGAAAGAACAATGCGGCAACCAATATTTCGGTTACTACTTTTTAACGAAACACAATCTGCGAGGTCTAAAAATCGTGTTCTATATCAAAGGCACGAGCGACAATAACTACCTTTTATCTCTCCGAAATTTTAATCAGGCTTATAAGAGAATCGACCAGGCCATAAATTCTTGCGGGAAAGCTACCCGAGGGTTCAAATACGATAAAGACGGAACTAACAACGTCATGTTACCCCTGAATAGCAAAGCGGGAGGGAGCCCGTATGTCCCCGTTTTCCTGATCACGAAAATAAAATCGGTAAAACCCAAGAGCAAGAGCGGCAAAAAGGACCAAAAGCGCCGCGAGGGTTTGAACGAAAAAGAAATCAGGCACGCTGACGCCGCTGATACTAACGCTGACGCTGACGCTGAAGTCGATGGAAACGATATCGATGGAGAGGCCGACGCTGATGCCGATGCCGATGGCGACGCCGACTCTGCAGGAGATGCTAGCCTCGGCGACGAAGCTAAATCTGATATCGACGATGCCGCCAACTCGGAAGGCGATCCTAGAGGCGACGACGACGCAAAAACCGATGATTTCACCCATGCCGACTCTGAAGGCGATGCTGGCATCAACGACGCTAAATCTGATATCGACAACGCCGCCGACTCTGAAGGCGATGCTGGCATCGACGACGCAAAATCCGATGATATCGACGACGCTGTCGACTCTGAAGGCGATACTAGCGGCGACGACGCTAAAAGCGATGATGGTGACGCCGGCTCAGAAGGCGATGGTAGAGAAGACGCTAAATTTGATGATGTCGATACTGACTCTGAAAACGATGGCAAGGACGACGCGAAAGCCGATGGCAGCGGGGGCGACGACGATATCATCAATACCGAGGCTGAAACCGGCCAGGACGACGCCGCCGAATCTTTGGTTGACAACGAGGACGAAGTCAACGACGACGCTGAATCATCTCCAGTTGGTACGAACGCCGATGGTGAAATTTTAATTGATTACGCAATTTCATCGAGAGGAGAACTTATCGAAAACACGGATGGTGGTGTAAAAAGAATAAGCGCGAGCGACGCTCAGAGGACTGAAGAAGAAGAAGAAGTTGGAAGCCATATTCTTCTTCTTTATCCCAACTCTATTTACACCAATATCGGTATATATACGAAGGAAACGTACCACCAGCTGGAGAAAAAAATCAACATCTTAGAGAAAACGAAGGCGATGCAAAACGAAAAATCGGATACGCGTTGGGATTTGGAAATGTATTTCAAAATTAAGCGTATGCTCGGAAAAGAATTTATTTTACAAAACCCTCTCATCGACTTTGAGCTAATTTGTTGTTATTTCGGTTTCGTTTTTTCCAATAAGGAGAATAACGTTTGCTTGTACCGAGAGGGAGCTAGTGAAGAAAGGGGCCACGAGATTTTCGCAAAGAAAATGTCTGATTTACAAAAGAGTATCGAAAGAGAAAGGAACAGCAGAAGCAAATCGGGTGAGAAAAAAAAGAAGAGCTCAAAGCGAAATAATAAAAATCGGGAAAGACGGGATGATATCGATAATGAAGAAAACGAGCTATCTCAAGAAGAAGAAGAAGAAAATGCGGGGCCATCGGAGAGAAAAAAGCGCGCGCTTCAGGATGAGTTGAGATCTAATAGCAAAATAATCAACCCATCATTCGATTCCGATGTCGCGTCATTATCCTTAACGAATTTGGTGCTGGCTAACAGATTTTGCGTCATCTACAACATCGCGAATAACCCAGATCTATTTTTAAGTTTAATGAAAAGTAAGGGATATGTTTTCACGGGAGATTTCTCCGCTCTATCACTAGATCGAAAACTGAGAGATGAAAAATTTTTAGAGCGGTGCGCTGATCTGAAAAGGTTTTGCGATGAAAATGCAATCGGAAGATT
>JABUQX010045232.1:0-10000 GCA_015478945.1 Trachelipus rathkii | reverse complement strand
TTCATGACTTTCTGCATATATTGGTGCTGGGCTTTCAACTACGTTAAAATGGAACACATGGCCGCGTTGGTAACTTTGAAAAGAATTTTGGAGAAAAATTTCGATTCTCTACTCCACGTTTGGGATGTCGTTATCGATTTCTCGGAAGTTAGCGTACTATCCAGGGAAAGCGAAACCGAAGATCTCGAGGAGCTCGTCAACGTTTTCAAAGCGAAGGTTTTTGGATTTATATATTTTTCGAAGGAAAGAGTCTTCGAATTCAAAAGATCTTTGATCATAGATTCTTTCGTTCATCCCGAAATCAACGATAGGTGGATTAAATTTGTAGAGAAATACGAATCGATGATATTAGGAGGTATAATCGTGAAACGGAAATTCATTCACCTTTTGTACATTCAACTTTGCACAGAGTACTGCCAGGTGTACGGCGCTCAACCTTGTTATACGCGTTTGGAGTCGATCGTAATGGACGAACACACACCTAGCTATAAGTTAAGCGATGACGGTAGTAGGAGCGATCTCGACTCAAATTTATGGGATAACGACGATGCCGAGTGTTCGACTAACGATAGAGTTATTAATACCATTAAAACTTTGGGGCGTAGATTAAGAATCACTACAAATTTCGATTCTCGGTTGTTTTTGAAAAAAATTAAAGTGAAAGTCGAAACGTACAATAAGCAAATGAAAAAAAATGCGGGGTGCAAAGAAGAAGAGAGGCAGAGAAGTATCGCCAAAGGAATACATATCGAGTACAAAGCTCCACCAAAATTTTGGAAGATCAGTTTAGACCCAGAAGAAAAAGAAAAAATGGAAGTCATTATGTGGAACGAATTCATTGACGAATTGGAAAAGTTCGTTTTGCGTCAGCTCGAACCGATCGAAAAAAACTTCCCGTCGGCTTCTTCCTCAACCACTGCCTGCGTTTTTGCCGATGATAACTCTTTATCATCGGTATTGTTTAAGATTTTAAATAAAAGGAGCGATTCGTTAAGGGAGGAAAATATTAACATCGAAGATTGTATCTACGAATTTACGTTTCCTTCTTCGTCGGAGAACGAAATGACGATCGTCGATAAATATATATTGGATCAATTTTGTAAAGCGAAAAATGGAGAAAACGTCAAAACGAAGGAAAGTTTAGAAGTTTTGGACTGCATTGTAAACGACGAGAGTAACGATCGTAAAATAGCGGACGTTTTAATGTCTCAAAAATCGACGAAGTTGCTTTCGAGTGATGATAAAAGATTTCCCGGTTGGAATAACGAAAAAGAAAGATACCACGTGCAAGAAAGTTCCGCAGAGAAAGGCGAGAAGGCGAAAGAAAGTTGCCACCCCGGGGATAAAAACGCGCCCTGTAATCAGCATGTTTTGTCTTCCAAATCTAAAGGCGGAGGAGGGGGTTCTTCTTTCGGAAATAAACAGAACGAGGATTTCGGGTGCGGGTTACTCTCTCATAAATTCGAAAATATGTACGGGAGAAGAACGACTATCGAGAACGGGAGCGATAAGCCCGTAAACCTTACCTTGGTAATGGATAATGACGAGGAACGGAGCGTCTTCGAAGTACCGGGTTTTTATCAATCTACCTTAAGACCGATTGAAGTCACGGAATATTCCAAAGCGATCACGTATGCCGATGTAAGATACGTAATAGATTTTGTGAATCAAAGATTTCTTTCGATCATGGGCATAAATTTGAATGATGACCGCGTGAGCTTCGGAATTTTGCGCGAAACGAAAAACGAAAAGGCGAAGGACCCCTTAACGCGTTCGGACAAATACGTCGCGTTCCCTTCGTTAAAACGGTTCCTCTCCGCCGACGCCGACGCCGACGCCGACGCCGCCGCCGAGAACGACGGGATGTACGAACTAAACGAAAATACGGTTGAAGATATTTTGCCAAAGAGCGATACCGAGGAAGGGTGGCACAGGCTCCGAGTGTATAACGTCATTTGCAATTCATTGAAGCATTTGAGTTATCGCCTTGAATCGAATCGGCCCACTGTCTATTTGTATAGGGACGAAAGAAACGGCGTTCAAAAGATCAAGATAAAAAAAAACGAGAGCGTATTAATAGTGCAAAATTCGCACAACGTTTTGGACCAACATCCGGATTATTGTCCGGAAAGCCCACCGGGAAAAATCGTTAAGCGAATAAGGTGCGTAATTATTCCCGGCACCGAATTGAAACATTTGCCAAAATTCGGAATGAAAGAAATTAATGCGAAATATTTACTAAAGCAGTTCCATTTTACGCAGGAAATATATTTTTATCGCCTTAACGTCCTGACGCAGCCTCTGGAGAAATATAGAATCCTGGAAGAGATTATCGATACCGTTAAAATGAGAGCAGTGCTAAGCCGGAAGAAAGAGGCGTCGAAACCGAAAAACTTTTACGCGAACCCGGATTACGGATTGGATGAAGAACCACCCCGCGCAGACGAAAACGATGGCTATTGCGGTGAATACTCCGCGGCTGAGAAGAGGAGGGAGAACGACGACGACGACGACATAATGAAAGAGGTATTATCGCCCGAAAACGAGATATTGCTTCGATATGGTTTTCACGCCCACAAAGAACATTTTTTGCCGGGCTTGTCGCGCAGATTATCGAGACTTTTGACATGGGAAAAAGAAGAGTATCGTAAAGAGAATACCAAATACGAATTCAACACCAACGTAAAACCGTACTCCCGATTGTCGAAGTATACCTTTTCCAGAGAGTTGGCTAACGTGTTTAACAACCATCACAATCAACCGTTCGCTGGACCTGCGGAAAAACTGTTCGTGACGAAAAACAAAAGTTTCTCCAGCGAATCGGACGGCGGCCCGACCCTGATATCCTACCGGCCGAACGTGTTGGAGGCAAACGGGAAGTATTTGATTTGCGGATACGAAAACGAACTCTTCGCCGATACCTCGAAGGTGATATCGAACGAAATTTCGATCGAGAAATTGACGCTCATCCACAACGTCTCGTTAAATTTCGACGAAATCATCTTAATCATCCGAAATCTTTTGAACGCCAATTCGGCGCTTCAGGGTCTGAACATTTTCGTTTTTTTGTTCGCGAACGGTCAGTTAACGGGCTTGAGCGAAAAGGACTTGATAGATACCATATTTTACACCATCAAAGAATTGGCGACTGCGGGAGTAGGAGGAAGCAGCGGCAGCGCAGTCGACAAATCCACCCCCATTTATCGGTTGTATAAATTGATTGATAAAAACAAAATGTACCTCTACCTGCTCAAACACCTCATGGTCTTCGTCGGCTATGGAAACGCACTCAGCACGATGGATAACGAGTTTATGCACCATTTGATGTATACCGTCAATCAAGCTTCGTACAACATGCTGGAAAAAACTATAACGATACTAGTCGGGGTAAAAGGAAACGAGGGAAAATCGAACTTCATGGCGATGGTGAGGAGGGCCTTATTCGGAAAAATAGCTTTCGCCACTTGCTATTTATCCGATTTCGATACTAAAAAGAGTTCGAGTTCGACGGCTATGCCGAATTTGAACTTTTTGGGAAAATCCCACGGCGCTATAGTTGACGAGGCTTCGACCAAGAAGGATCCCGAGCACCGACTGATGAAGTTCTGTACCGACCGCGTCGTTGAAAATTTCGCAGAGGGGCGGCAGCGGGAACTTGCACGAGGAAGGGAGATCGCGAGCGCGAGCGCGTCCGCTTATGACGTTGAAGATGATGATGATGATGAGGACTGTCGTCGCTTGCGTATGCACCGAAGAATAAGAAAACTCTCCGTCGTGAAGAATATTGATTACGATAAATATTTCGATTTCTCTTCAAAACTCTTTTGCTCATCGACGTGTTTTACGTGGAACCATGGGTCGCCGGTGATCTTTAACGTACCACCCGAGGTTTTCATAAACTACCATCATATAATTCAGTCTTCGATCGTGTGCGAAACCAGTGTCATTCTTAAAAGCTGGCACAAGGAAATTTTTTCACCGATAATCGAAAGTAAGAGGCATAAAATAATTCAAAAATCGAAAGATCTGCCGCAACATATTAGAGACACGATCACGTTTTCCAACAACGTGCTTTATTTGAGTCAAGAAAAAGTAGTAAATTATATAGATAAAGCGTCGTATTTGGGAATAATAAAAAAAAAGGATTGTTTGAAAACCGCCTCGATTGCCGACGCCGATGCCGACGCCGACGCCACTGCCTCATCAACTACGATTCGCGGTAACGAGGAAGAATCGGAATCAGAACCCGAAAACGGTTCAGAAAGGCGATTTTCGAAGCCGAAGCACGATCAGAAATGGTTTAAATTGCTCCAAGATTCTGTGAAAACTGCAAAAATTTTAGAATTTCACACCGGCAGGCCGAAGAAAGGTCAAAGGCGAATAGGTTTTTTCGATAACGATCGAAGAGATAATACAACCCGGACCGAATACGGCTACTATATTGAAGAAGATGATAGGGAGGACGTTGAATTGTTATGGATAGAGACGTTTTCGAGCGACAAGGTTTCTTCGGCAACGAAAATAGATTACGAGAACGGCACTAGTTTAAAAAGACGAAGATCCCGCGGCTCTTCCCGTTCACCCGAGTCCGATGTTGACGAAAAAGGCGCCACCACCGCCGCTGCCACTAGTAGACGCAAAAGGACTAAGGAAGCGTCGTCACCGGTATCGTCGATGATTAGTGGCGTAGAAATAAGGAAAGAAGAAAATGTCGCCACTCTCGCCACCTCCAAAGAAGGAGAAGAAGATATCGTGACAAAACGATCGATTTCAAAGAGAAAAAGAAGTGTCGATGATGGGGTCGGCGCTCTAGCAAAGAGAAAGAGACGAGAAATAAAACGTTCCGATCGCCCCGTGGACGAAAAGGATATCAACCCACCGGTTAGGTTAGATGCGAGATGTTGTCCATTGTTCTTAGAATCGGCATCGTTCGGTGGCGGGAATCAATCAAACGATTTAGTATGTAAAAACGTTTCGGAAGTAGGCGGCGGACGATTCTCCAAAAGGAAATCGGTAACTTGGTTCGGGGGCAAAAGCATAGTCTGGAAGAGCGGCGACATGCAGAAGAGACATATGATCAAACCCGATCTTTTGAAGACGATCACGACTCCGAACGCGGATATTTCATTCCGAGACATCTACCAGAGAGTCTGCGAGATTCGCGTCAGGTGTCAGATATTTTTGCTAGCTAATTCCTTTGACATGGATTACCCGGTCGACGACGCCATGCAGAAGAGGCACTTGGTGTTTTCTTTAAATACCGTTAATGAAAAAAGCGTTAAAACGAACAAGTTTTTAAAATTCGTTTCAAAGCTCGGCGATTTCCTGAAGTGCCGCAACGCCATAGAAGAAACGAATGATGACGACCAAGGATCGTTGAGCGCAAAAGCTGAGACCTTGAAAAGGATGTTATCTCCCCTAATCTCCTCAACAAATGATGATAGCGCTGAGAGCGAACGATCTTACGGGTTTTTCTTTTCAAAGATCTCGCAATTCGTGCGCGAGAACAGAATTTTCCCGAGATTGAAGTTGAAAGAAAATAATATTTGCAAGTCGCTGAATAGCTTTTACACGCTGTATTCTTTGCTGATGTTGAGAAGGTGTGATAAAGAACTACCCCTTTTTAGGCCGGCCAAAGAAATGAAATCCATTCGTACAAGCATCGAACAAAATTTCAACACGTTCGATGAGGATGTACAAATGATTATGAGTACACCCCTTTTCTTCCCTTTCTACAAGAGCAAATTCGGCACCCCAAAAAATGTTACGTTAAGCGTATTAGATAAAACTATTATGAACGAACTTCATTTCGATCAATTCGAAGAAAGTTATTTCCACGAGGCCTACGCCATACCATTCGATGTCGACGTCTTGGATTTGAAAAGTAGCGGGAATATTCTTAAAAAGAGCGCGCCAGAGCTAATACGAGAAACGCTCGGAAAATTAAACACCAAGAACATCTATGATCTACAGTTTATTTGCTACCATATTCACATGATTTTGGATTACGTTTCACATTACGATCCGGATACGAAAAGCGTGCTGAGGGAGTTGGAAGAGGGTGTAGATAGCGAAGGCGTCTCGGATAGCGTTCAGAGTTTCCTGCAGACGTCTCACAAAATCACCATGCCAGTAATTATGTATGAAAAAATCATGCAGGCTGTTCAAAACGATAATACCTTTTCAATCTACGAACGTTTCTCTAAATACGAACCACCGCCACCGATGAGAGATAAAGAGGAACACGCCAGGGACGATAACGCGGATAATGCTGACGACATCGAAATGTATCCATTGATGGTTCTTAGGAAGAATATCGACTTGACAGTGCGACATGAAGAGTATCACAGGAAGCTAATGATGTGCATATTCAAAGCCTTTAAAGTATTTCGTGTCGATTTGTGTTGCGATATATGTAAAAAAACTATTTTAAACCTGCAGTGAGGTGAATTTTATCAATATAAATTTCATTTTTTGTAGTTATTTATATTCACGCGTTTTGTTCTTTGTTTTTTAGTGAGTGCGTGGGAGTGTGTTTGCTAAATTCACATACCTAATATAAGCATTTTTGCTAGTGTATTTTATTCCATTTTTTGATATATTTTGTTTATACAATTATTTTATATAACTCAACTTTCATTGTATAACTTATAATACCTTATATATTTATCGCCTTATGTGATTTTTCATTTGATGTTGTATTATCATTTACTAAGGTTTCTCAATAAAACTTAAAAACACTATGGTTTTATTTAAATACTAAACATTTTCAAATATTGTAAAAAATGCAGCTTGAAAATAATTCAAAAAACAATGGTCCGATATTTTCAATTAAATATAGATTCCTTCGATTGTGAATAGGCACCTAAAGAGAGAATTTCAAGTCTCTTTTCTCGCTTTTCATTTCTGATTTCCTTCTCTTATTCTCCTCTTCCATAAGTCTACGAAATGAAAACGGCTAAGGAAAAAAAGAATTTATAGATTGATTAAAGGATTGTTATTTTTAAGTTAAAAAAAAAACAAAAACCTTTCATTGACCTTATATAAACGGTTTGATGAAGGTCTGTGGGGGTTGAGAATTTTAAAACACTACCTTTTTACTAACCTCGGAAATATTAACTTTCGCCCTTTCTTCAGATATTTTTAAATTTCGAAAAGAAAGTGGCAAATATTTTTCTTCTTTATCGCCTGTATCTTCTCCGCTCCTTATACGAAACGTATCTTTCTGCGTCACCTCTGGTGAGACTAATTGCATCCATTCTTCCAAAAGGAGACGGGTCGTTGAGATATTCATAGTTTTTTTTTTGAAAGATGTTCATCTATAAGATATAAATAAACGATGAGATGAGTAATTATTCGCACTTCAAAAAAAAAAAAAACACTTAAAAACTAAGCGCTGACTACACTTCAGTCGTATTATTCTAAATTGCTATAGTTGGGTCGCGATAACTTTATAATTAAAAAGCGGAAAATGAATTTATGGTTATTTTTTAATTTCTTAAAATTAAATTAAATGCTTATAAAAAAATTTCTAATAAACTCACCTAAATTTCTTTTCGCGTTAATTACTACAATAGTGTAATCCTCCTCTCTCGACATTTTTTCAAATTATATTAGACGTTTTATTAGCCTTTAACACACGTCATATCTCATGGTCCTTATGTTGGTTGGTTATTGCTTCAAAGCAAGAATATATATTAATATACAACCAAATTTAAATATGCCTTTTTCCTACCGTTTTTCGTCATCACCTAATTCGACTCTTTTTTATGCAACTCTACATATACCGCGAACAAAGATTTCGTATTACCAACGAATGTACCATTTCATATCGCCAATACCTTTTCGATTTATTATAGCCAACGAGCCAATGTATCGTCAGGAATGAAGTTCGTTCGAAGTCAAACCTTATATTTTCAAAAAAAAAAAAAAAAAAGATGGAAAAATCTAATTCAACTTTGGAAACAAAATCTGAAGTAATTTTCAGTTTTTTATTAGGAAAAGTACACTCATAATCTGACACTCCTTGTTTCTTTTTAAAATTTGTGATAGTATCGTTTTATACGGAACGAGACCACTATTTACGCGGGTTAATTTTTAAATTTACTCATCAGGCATAGGAGTTTTAAGGAAAAAAAATTTAATATTAAAGAGTTTATTAACATTTTGGTTGTACAATAATAACATAAATCATATTAAAATAATATCCAAATTTTTAAAATTATTCAGCAAATAAAGCTTTCTTCGCTCAACATACGCCGGGAGGTGACCATCGCGCTCCATCAGCTTCAATTCTTCTTTTAAAGGCCAAAGCACTCGTAAATCTCTGATCAAATTGTGGTAGGGATATTCATCAAAATCCAATCCGAAAACACCTTTTTGCAAAGCATCGAATAGGCAACACATTCTTATTCTATATTTCTCGTCAGAAAATTGTTCCCTTCTTCCGTCTTCCATGATAAAATTAACAGGAATCCGTTTTTCCAAAGGGCACAAAATCCCTAATTGTACATTAGTATTAGGGCTGGGATTAGATTCAAAGCAATAACCGGGCTCTAAGTTGAAAAGACCCAATTCTGTGAAACTAAATAGTTTGTTTTTTTTGCTCTGCACGTAGCATTGCTCGCAACGCTTTTTGAGAGTTTTTGAAAAAAGCAAAATTTTATCGTAAAAGTCTAAAGTTTTATTCATTTCTACGCGATGGGGGTCAGGGCGGTTTTGAAACAATTTCTCATTATCCCGAAAAATAGTTTTACGTTTTCTTTCACTTTCGATTTCTTCTTCTATTTCCTCTTCGCCAAAATGGTCTGGTCGCTTAAAGATAGTTTCCAACTTCTCTATATCGTGAGTAACGAATACGACAGTTAAATTATCGTATATCGAGTCGTTCTTTCTTCTTTTAACCGCGTTTTTCTCTAACCAATGTTTGCGAGCGAGCTCTTTAATCAAACAAATTTTTTTCAACGCCACTTTAGAACTCGTTGTAGTTTTGACTATTTCGATGCAGTAACCGACGAGATTTTTATATTCGTCTAAAGGGCCGCAAAATGAATTCACGAAAGAGGCATCTTCGATATCTTCAGAATTCATAATGTTCACCATGTTTAGATGAAAATCAAAATAGTTTTCTGCTATGAGGTGAAAACAATCTCTGTACCCTAAAAAAATTTCCTTTTCCTCCATTCTTCTTCCCTTTGCCTTTTTTTTTATGTTGATGTTAATATAGCATCTCGCGTCGTCCCGGGATACCATTCGCAGCTCGTATTTTTTAGGCGATAGATTGTCAGGTCGGTCAACCTCAAACCCAAATTTAGGAAAGTTTCTATTTAACTTTCTCAACAAATCAATTTTTTTTTCTGTATCATTATTTATAACTTCGAGGCGTAAAATTGCGCATTCGCGTTCGCCTAACTTTTGAAGGAATATATCTCGCAAAACGAAGATTTTCTCATAGAACAACATTGTCATCGATATATTGAGTTTTTCTGTCGTCTCAGATATTGCTTCGCTTAGGACATGAGAAGATTTTGGTATTAATATTATTGAAGTCGGCGTTTTAAGAACAGAAAGAGCTAACGGGATATACTCAGCGGGAAGATAAATGTTGAGAAGTTTTCCAAAATTTTCCCCCAACCGCTTAAGTTTTTCGGATATGCAAAAGTGATCACAAATACGAAGCCACAATTGTTCTCGAAGTTTAGTTTTCGTTTCATCATCATATGTATTAAGTAGATACAAATCGTAATTTTTGAAATTCAACAACAACGAATTTTTTATCACGTTTTCGAAAACGGCGATGGAATTACTACGATTGTGTTTGTCATCATCTACTTCCATCGGCGTTTCTGGCTGGTCTCGCTCCTCAAAATGGCCATTCTCAAATTTTTCTTTAACGTCAAATGAACCGGTGATAATTAATTTTCCACCCCTTTTCTTAATAAATGGACATTTTACCTTTATCACGTCGGGGAAAAGAGTCTCGAATCCAGATATTCGTAGG